>JAULBR010114042.1:0-10038 GCA_032355825.1 Melanodrymia aurantiaca
AAACATACTTAAACACAGTTAACATCCATTTCTTTAGGTAATTGTGGCATTGACTGTTGCCATCGATGCACCAAAACATTCTTAAACTTACGTTGACCGGCGACGACAACGCGTTTATCCGAACCCAGAAGTCTTTGTATATAGGGTGCGCAGTACTGGTGGAGTTACTATATTGCATTGCGCAATCGGATAGCTTGAAAGAGTAGTCAGCGACTTGTGCCTAGAAATCCAGCACAGGTCACATTTGTGAAAGTAATTAAAATTAGGAAGAAATGAACAAACCCTATTTTAGTAACAACAAACAATTAATATCAATAGCGAAGTCTTAAAGGTGTACTCAGGTAAGGACTTTCTACTGATACATACGTTCAATAATACCTTATTGGCATTACTGCCGCACAACGACGATTATATTACTATTTTTGTACGATAGTCGGCTACATAATACTTTAAGGAATGTCATGAATCCCGAGCGGTCTTGGACGGTCACTTGTATATTGAAACAAGCCATCGGCAGCAGTATATCACAGGTCAAACGTGTTTATCGCTAGATGTTGCAACAACAGATGGTCTTGCAAACCTAGAATGAGTATTCCAAACTCATTGACAATGTAGAGCCTGGTGATCTCGCCCGTGGTATGCGTACTTGTTGTGCCCGTTCGTGATGTCACGACAACTCTATTAGCGACCACATAGATTCCTCCAGCGACCAGGAAATAACCTAGTTTTTAAATATTACGGGAACACCTAATTGGTGTTATTTGAACTATATATGAGTAATAATACTTCAGATATGTATCTTTCCAATTAATAAACCTTAGGTTACATACTATTACCCCTCTAACTTACATTTGACCGTTAACGTAATAGCTTGACCTTTAGAGGTGTCTACAGCATTTGTAGCAGAGCAGATATACATTCCTTGATCTGATATCTGGATATCTTCAATGGACAATGATGGCTGAGAAGCAGTCTTTCCATTGGTGAATCGACCGGAACTCCTATCTATAGCAGCACCATCTTTAGTCCATGTGACGATGTTAACAGGGCTATTAGACTTGATGCTACATTGCAAGGTGATGTTGCCAGACTTCTCGATTTCATACTTAGTCGACTGGACCGTGATAACAGGGGCATCTGTAATTAAATGCGATATCACAATCATGTTGGTGAATCTGAATGTGCAGACGTACGGTAAATAAGAAAAATACATTGCAGCAAAAATTATGTTTTTCAATAAAGCAAACACTAATTTGTGGAAGTAATTTTAACAAGTAATGATTAGTTAAATAATAGTTTAGTAATATAATAATAATCAAAGATAAATGTTCATAGTTAAGTCTGAACTTACATTTGACGTTCAACACAATATCTGGACTCTCAGTTGTTCCAATGTTGTTTGTAGCTGAGCAGATATACTTTCCTTGGTCAGATGGCTGGACATTAGCAATTGTCAAGGATGGTTGGCCGATGTTTCCATTGGTGAATCGACCCGAACTCCTATCCATAGCAGCACGATCTTTAGTCCATGTGACAATGTTAACAGTTGGAATAGACATGATGCTACAGTGCAAGGTGATCTTGCCAGACTTCTCGATTTCATACGTAACCAACGAGACCTTGATGATAGGGGCATCTGTAATGACACTATCATGTTGCCAACAGTACATCCACCTCAATGGCAATTATATCCAATACTTTTTCACCAAAATTACTTTTGCTAGCCCAATTGGCCATCAACATGAACGGGACCCAGAATGCATCCACAACACTTTTTTTTTAAATATCTATGTTTAAACAGTGACCCCTTTTCACTGCAAGTGCCCTTTAAAATGGGCAGCCACAATTTCCTTAAGTTATTTTTAAAGAATCTATGTATCAATAGTGCTCCTTTTTCTTTATCAGCCAAACCACTCAGGAAGCGGTTTGGAGCATAATTTTATATGTTTCAATAGGACTACTTTCCATTCAAAATGCAGTCATAATGTCTCAGAACATATTTAGGAGAATATACGTTTCAGTAGTGTCACTTGTTGATTGAAGGCACCCAATGAACATTCAGAATGCCCCCAGAACACGTTTTAGAACATCTATTTTTTTTACAGTGTCCACTTTTCATGGTATGCTCTCTTCCAAAATTAAAAAGTAATAATGTCCTAGAATGCATTTTACAAACATTGATGATAGAAGCTCCAAAAGAGTGACATTGTGTTACGGCTTACAAGCCTATACGGCTACGATTAAACCATTATTCAGTCAAATAAATTATTTCACCAAAATACATGTAGATGTTCTTTGATAACATCTTCCAAGCCAGTAGGAAATACACTAGGACAGTGCTAATGGCATTCTATATATATATCCATTTGTTTCTGGGTAGAACCCCCAACCCCCACGCCTACGGGCCTGGCTGATTAATGCAGCTAGCGGTACAGAAAATTGCAGCTGCTCATTTAGTGTACACTAGTGTGATATATATACACTGCTGACACTAAAGTCTGCACACTTGTGTTATTTTGTAGGAAAAATGTAAGAATAAAAAATAGTGTTTTTACCGGCATATTACTTTGCAACCATAAAGAAGTTATTGGTGAAACGTTTCATTACTGGCACCCCCTGTATTCACTAATCTGTGCAGTTTACTTCCCTTTATGTATATGTTTATTTAAGCAATTATTTAGGCATAACATTCACCATCTTTGTTTGTAAACAAGTGATCAACGCAACTTGTTTACGGAAACTATACAACGTAAAACGTGCGCAGACTTACATGCCGCGCAGACTTACAAGACACGGGTGTACATGTGTACTTAATTATAATACTATTTGCTACAAATAATTAACACCCCTCACCCTTCACTTCACCCAAGCTCGGAGCATGTTCATAGTTCCAACTTCGCAGATATGCAAAGGGGTTAAAAACTTATAGAAATACCCAAATAATTAATTGCGGTATATTATACTAGTTATTGTGTATTGGTTAGTACATCTAGGTGTAGGAAGTATGTAACTGGACATTGGATTTACTTAAATTGTCCAATATACGATTACCGGTGTAGATGATCTAAATATTGATTTCAGGGTTAGGAGTAATTCGGAAAGTTATGAAGTGGGCATTTTGTTTAATATCCAAAATTCTCAAATTTACAATACAAAAAAAAGGTTCAAGGCTTTTTGTATGCCATTTTTATCTATGTACATCATTCCTAAATTTAGATGTGTTCTACTTGTCCAGTTTCTCCACGTAAATGATGTTAGCCAAAACTGTTTCGAGAGGACAGACACTTGAATGACTTCATTAAGCACAAGCAGGCATACGCTATTAAAGAAAATATTAGTCACACAGAGACTGTTCAACATGGTTATCAGAATCAGCTTTCTTCCTTCACACAGAAGAAGGACGAAGACATTATGACGACACTGAATGTTAGTAGTTAGTACCGATGCACTGCAAACTCACCCATGCATTGCCAACCTCTCAGTCCATTAAATCTGCTTCTAACAACTCAACCATAAACGAAAACATGTTGTCTGTCATATTGATTATTGACTTCAAATAATGATCAAAGATAAAGTTTGTTTAATTAATGACACGACTGGAACACATTGATTATTATTAATCAGCAGTTATTGGATGTCAAACGCATGTTTATATCGACACTTGGTCATAGAGAAAACTCGCTTAAACCACAGCAAGGTATCTTTTATGTGCACTTTCCCAGACAGGAATGCACACACCACAGCCTTTAATGGATCCTAAAACTCAAAATAACATTGACAGCTTTTTTTTTAAAACAATACAAATATTTTTTCACATGATCAATGTTTTCAGATGGAAATTGAAACGAAAAATCTAAAAACCCAAACATTTCCTCTTAAATTCTAGACAGACCGAGAGGTTTACAAAGCATACCAGAATTCTATGACAACTATGGAAGCAGAAAACCTGTCGTGTGAATCTGTACGCCACTATGCCTATCTGTTTCATGACAAGATGAATGTTTAGGCGTTGGGCATGGGTCGTGTGATGGGAGATTATTGTTAAGAGAACAAGAATTGTTCGTCACACTGCCTCGCGCTCCGAGGTTTAGCTCACTGCTGGGCGGCCTGTTTTTCATGCAACATGAAATGTTAGTAGGCTTGCCTGTGCAAAAAACAAACACAAAATAAAGTAGAACAAATAAATTGTGTGTAAAATAAAAGGCCCGGTTCAACCACCAAAATGTTTTGCGGTTAACACCATTGACAGTTAAGAACAACAACATTCTTAGGTTAGTGGTGTCCCTAATAATTTACAACATGATAAACTATACTAGTACATCTGTGTTAATACCAAAATGGCAATGCGTCCGTTTGACTTTAATAAATAGGTAAAAAAGAGGTTTGTTTACGGTTTCAAGATTGACCCCTTTTTTCTTTATCCGACCCAAAAAATAAATTCCTTTTATTAAAGTTTTTAAATGATAGAATAATGAAAAAAGTATGAAACCTTAATCAAACTTCTTGTTTTAGGCCTAATGGATAGAATAATCTATGTTAAACTATGTAAAGAAAAAAGAAAAAAATCTAGAAACTTTTACTAACAGTGAGAAATGGTATTAAAAGTTAGCATTATAAAAAAGGTGAAGACAACCACACACCACACTTGCATTTATAAAATTATATATTCCAGCTAAATAAACAAGAATATTTTCCTTTTAATATAGACAAATGTGATCTATTGACAACTGAAATAAAGGAGTTGCTTCCCTTATATCTGATTTGACTGCTTTTAATATTTTGTATCTACTATTTTTCACTAATTTTAAATACCGTTTTAAAAAATACAATAGAAAATCCACAGTAACTTCATAACAATATGATTGATTATGAGTAGATAATAAATGTTTCATTTACTTAGTTATTCAGTTTTCTTAGTATAATTGATATTTAAAACTTTGGCCCATTATGCAAGTCACGTTACCAGTCATCTACCATGGTCGGGAATACATAGAAACTATGTCTGTTTAAACTTTTAAAAATATAAATAATTAAATTAAAAAATCGTTAAAATATAATCAGTTGCTCCATATTCTGTGATAATTCTTTGACATTTGAAACATTTTACCATACAATGAGATTGTGCATATACTCAGCCATCTTTGTTCAATCTAACAAGATAGATTGAATAAATAAAACATTTTTATTCCTTAAAAAAGATAATGGCAGCCAGGTTATTATTAATTTCACAGTAACCAAATATGTATTTCATGTGTTTTAACACAATCATGCAAAAACAACTGAACATTCTACTTAGTAATACAAACTCTTTCTACATGTACATAACATACAAATCTTGATGAAATATATGGGGGAGAAGTATCAATAACTTATAAGTATCACAACTTCCATGTTAAGCGAGTGAGATTACAACAAAACACTCCCTTTCATCTACAATTCGATCAAGAGTACAAACTTTTCTACGTAACATAAAAATCTCAATGAAGCAAAAAAGAATAATTTTTGTCTATTATAAAATGTCGTGGAGAACTATCACTAAAAATCACAACTTCCATGTTGAGTGAGACTAGAAATGAAAACTCACCTTCATCTACAATTCGATCGAGAGACGTCGTGCTGCCTTTGTAAAATCCACTGCTGTGACGTCGACCAAGAAGAGCTGCAGGCGTCACACCATTCGCTCCAGAGTTCTGAAAAACACACCCAGAATATCAACCAACGCACTCAGAATATTAACAACACACCCAGAATATCAACAACACACCCAGGATATCAATAACACACCCAGAACATCAACACACCCAGAATATCAACAACACACCCGGAATATCAACAACACACTCAGAATATCAACAACACACTCAGAATATCAATAACACATTCAGAATATCAATAACACATTAAGAATAGCAACAACACACTCAGAATATAAATAACACTCTCAGAATATCAATAACACACTCAGAATATCAATAACACATTAAGAATAGCAATAACACACTCACAATATCAACAACACTCTCAGAATATCAATAACACACTCAGAATATCAATAACACATTAAGAATAGCAATAACACACTCAGAATATCAATAACACACTCAGAATATCAATAACACACCCAGAATTTCAACAATACACTCAGAATATCAGCAACACACCCAGAATATTAATAACACACTCAGAATATCAACAACACACTCAGAATATCAATAACACACTCTCAGAATATCAACAACACACTCAGAATATCAACAACACACCCAGAATATCAACAACACACTCAGAATATCAACAACACACCTAGAATATCAACAACACACTCAGAATATCAGCAACACACCCAGAATATCAGCAACACACAATACATACATGTACTTGTACTTGTGAGGTTAGAATGTGTAATCTCTGCAGTTCATGAAAATATTACCACTATTAATGCAAAATCTAGCAAACATGTTTTCCATGAGCTATTATTTGCAGGACGTAAGTGTTAATCAGAATTGTCTTGCATGTAAAATACTTTATGTAAGAAAAACAAAGGATATCCACCCCAACCCCACCCCACTCCCCTGCACACTGTTAAATCAGTGGTAAAACATCAAACAAATGGTCAGACCTGGCAAACTTGAATCCTGGCATAAAAGGAGACGAGACTGTTAAAAACAGCAGATTACACCCCCAAAAAAAGGGTATGCATATATTACAAAACAAATAAACATGTAAAACATCGTTTTATATAAAAATGCACATTTTGTAGCTATAATACCGACAACAAATCCAACATGACTTCATATTATAATATCCCACATTTCTTACTTTGGCAAACACTGATTAAAAGAGCCGTACACTCAGAACACTTCAGCTGATTACATAATTATCATGTCGGAAACTTAAATCAGCCAAAATTGGCAAATGAAACACTTCCTGCATGGTTTTTTAAGTGGTAGATAGGAATTTGTATATTCTTAGAAAATTGTGATTTCTCACGAGAACACTTTTCCTGGGCAGGAGAAAAGTAGGAATGAGTAAATTACAAGAGACTTCTGTAGAAAACATGATGGTTAACATGTCTGCCAATGGTAATTGTGACACATAGTGAAGAGAAAGAGATTAATCCAGCTGCCACATTGAGTTTCTTTATATGTACATAGATGGAAACATAAATAGGCACCAGCCTTGAGTTCAATAGGGCGAGCGTTCTGCTACCGAGACAAAACGTTTTGTCTAACGTTTGCATCTAACAATAAATGAATGTGATATGATAGCACACGATCGGTACCAGTCACATTGAACACAAGGCAGTTAGTTTTGATATGCAACTGATAGAAAAATGGGGACAAACCTACTAGTACAACCTTTTGCTCTTGAGATGGATGCTTTGCTACTGAACTACGTCTAGCTACTTAGTTATAACTCTATTTACGTGCTTATATTCAATTAAGGTTCAAGCACTTCTGTCCTGGAAATGCAGTCCAGCTGCCTCGACTGCCTATCCAATAAAGAAGTTAAGTGTTAGTAGAGAGAGAAAGCCTGTTGCTTATTAGCAAGGGTTCTTTTATACGCACTCTCCCACAGACAGCAGACAGCAGACTGCAGTATACACCACAGCCTTTGTTAACGAGAAGTGGGACACTAGCCGTTGTAAGTGGTGTACACCTACCTACCCATTGAGACTTGCGAAGCACTCACTAGGGTTGGGGCCAGTACCACGATTAAGAATCGATTCGAACCCAGTACCTACCAGTCTTGAGCAAAGTCTAATCATTACAACACGGAGACCGGTGAACTACATCTTGTTTCAGCAGCTAAATGTATTTAGTACCAAAAAAAAAACATTGTACAAAACAACTAATCATATGATGAAAGCCTAACAAACAAACAAAAAGACAAATAACGCCTTTGTTATTCTGTATGCATCAATTAAAATGGTTTGCACTGGTTTCTAGCAACACCAATGCTGGTATAAAATTGATTTCCAAAGCATTAGTCCTGACATTACTGTTAACTCAATTTTTTTTAAAACCCCAGAGTTTAATGGCTGCTGTTGAATCAATAACATATTATTTCCATTAGCTAGTTCAGTATGACTACACAATGATTGAGTTGCCACTAGGTCGGAGATTTGAACCAACATGTTTAATGGCTAATATATAACAGCTAATCCGCTTATTTGTGTGTCCTCAATAGGATTTGCTATGACCTGTTGTTGATCAGTCACCCAGATTGATTGAATGATTGTACAACGACACCAGAGTATAAAAAATACATCGGCTACTGGGCGTCAAATATGGTAAATATGAAAATAATTATATATTAAATATATAAATCGGTGTACAACACCAATTAAATTAACAACAATATAGGGTAAAGTAAAAGATACATTTGTTTGTTTAACGATACCACTTGAAAAAATTGATTAGTAATTAGCGGTTATGGGATGTCGACACATGGTCACAGAGGGAACATGCTGCCACCACATAAGCTGCTCTTCTTCGAATAACAGCAAGGGATCTTTTATGGGCAATTTCCCAGAGAGGATAGTACACACCACAGCCTTTGATAGCGAATCATTGGTTGGAATGGGAATAACCCAACGGGTCCCCTAAGGAGAATCGATCCTTCGACCCATCGAGCCTTAGGTAGACGCTTTTGCACTGAGCTATGCCTCACTTCTACATTGTATATTGTAAAGTATAAAGTAAATAGGTCAAAAAAAGATTTTTTTAATTTTTCACTCGTGGTAAATAAGAAGAAGTATCCTTGATATAATATTACAAGCCTACAAAGGTACATACAATTAGTCACAAATTATCCTGTCTTAAACCATAAGAAATGTCTGCACACACACAAAAAATACTTAAAGAACACTTTAAAGAAATTAGTAACACATACCCTCATAACTTTGTCGTATTCAAAAGAATGTATTCAACGATAAAATTAAATGAATTGAATTGAATGGATCTCTAACGACACCCCAACATGAAAATAAATATCGGCTATTGGATGTCAGAACATATTTCAAAGCCGTTGACAGAAACCACACAAGTGGATTTTCTTTCAGAGTTATAAATCATGTTTATACTGGTCTTTTTTAATACTGGTTAGACCAATGGGCTTGACTGGTAGCAACTGGGTTCGAATCTCATTCGAGGAGATGGGAATCTTGTGGATTTATTGATGACAGTAACGTACCTCTCTCTCCAAAAAATGCGTTGCACTGGTTTCTGAAGAAAGGTCCGGTGGATTCATAATATCAGCCTTAGCCTCGTGCTATAACAAAATTCAATGGAAGATTTTTATAATTTGCTCATTAAAAAAGAATCTACAGAATGCATGTGCAAGTCAATGAAAGTATAACTTCAAGTCATCATACAAAGAAATATCTAAACTTATTTAAACAAAGTTGTAGAGCAGGATTATTTTTTTCTCAAATTGACAAATTGGAATAGGTTGGAATATTTATGCTCTTTACTACAGTATGGATTCTGGAAATAATCCATGTCAAATATTAAGTTATATTCTTAACGAACAACCAAAATTAATTTATTTTTAATCGTGAACACAGTTTGGGTTACGGGAAAATATGTCGTAACAGATGCGTAACTTGAACAATCAGAGTTCGACTTATCTTGAGACTTGATTTTGGCAGCAAAAAGTTGACAGGATTGAACCAACTAACCTTTACTTTTGAATCTGCTTCTTCTTCGACATTTACAACACTGTTGTTAACCGATGGATCGCTCTTCACATCTAAACTTGGACTATCTGTCTTCTTGTTACCAATGATGAAGTAGGTTTTAATTACTGTAAATAGAAATTTTATAAAATATAATTGAAGAGCTCAGGCGCAAAACCCGCTAAGTCCATTTATCCTCTTTTTGCGTAAATCCACATGTTTTGCTGGGACGTGGAATGAACCCCTTAGCAATATTATCCAGTGGTTATAATAAGGCCCATTGATTTACGTGTCCCTGCCGTAGCCATATTAGAAGTTACCCGGATGCGCGGATTTACGTTAGAAACATAGTTATACTA
>JAULBR010114053.1:0-10037 GCA_032355825.1 Melanodrymia aurantiaca
GCAAATAATGATGGTACAGCAACCACAATTGATAAAAATCAGCTACGCACAGAGCTAATTTCAAAATGGCCGCCAAGGTCATCACGAGTGACCTTCAAGATGGGTCTCGATCTTAAAATGACCGCTATGGTATCCAGAATCATTGTACCAAATTTCATGCTTGTACCATAAAATGCACAACACCTTCCAATATATGGGTTTATCTGCTGCACTATATAGCGATCGGAGCCCTAATAATAATAATAATAATAATAATAATAATAATATTATTATTTATTTAATGATGATTACTCCCTGCATGAACTACCTTGACGGATATGACTAAAACCCGATGTTTGCTGTGTTGTGTAGACCTCAGCGTAATAAATATTATTATTATACAAAAATCTATATATCAGTTATAGCTTCCTGTTGCCATGGCAACTTGTTGCTCACAGGAAAAATCGTTTTATTCTGTGCTATTTTAGCACATTCATATCACGAAATATGTTAAAACCGGAATACACGCCCAGACATTGTGGCATTGAACGAAATAATGTAGGTTACCGTTGGCGTATAGGTAAACATAGGTAGGCTACGTTAATTAATTATAATCTTCAAGCTGGTCATTCTATCTGTGTCGGTCTCAGGAAGCAAATTCTGGCCAGGTAAGGTGATAATTTTTAATCTGTCTCTGTGTATAATGTTAATAGATACCAAATATGGACATTTCCTTTCTTAACTAATGCGCAATTCAAAAATAGACTTTGTTCCGGTGTGGAAATACATGTTAATTAGTTACAACGTATTTACGTGTTTATATCCTATTAAGGTTCAAACACGTCTGGTATGGTCATGCAGTTCAGCTGCCTCGACTGCCTGTCCAGGACAGAAGTTAGTGTTAGTATGATAGAGAAAACCCGCTACTCGGAATTGATAAGTAGCAAGGGATCTTTTATATTTACCCACAGGCAGGACAATGCATACCACAACCTAAGGTTCAATATGTCGAAGGATCTATCCTTGTCAGAGGACCCGTTGGATTTTCCCGTTCCAACCAGTGATCTACGACTGGTCCATCAAAGGCCGTAGTGTGTTCTATCCTGTCTGTAGGAATTTAAGTGCATATAAAAGATTCCTAGCTGTTATTCGAAGAAGAGTATAACTATGTGACGGCAGTGGAGTTCCTCTGTGACCAAGTGTAGATATAACCAGGCGTTTGATATTCAATAACCGCTTACTAATAACCAATGTGTTCCAGTGGTGTCGTTAAACAAACAAACTATATTTTTTACAATTGACAAAGATGCTTCGTTATTGAAGTATGTTGAAGTAACTAAAACAATACGTTGTATTTTGGGTTATGCTTTAGGTGGAGGTGGTGATGACGATGATGATGATGACGATGATGCAAAGGGAGACAAGCCTGACACCCCTCCAAATGATGATCCAGTCTGCAATAGTGTTGAAGACCAAAACATGGAAGCCGAAGTCGATCAGATCTATGAAGATGTAGTAAGTCAATCACTTGATTCAGCAAATTAATTTGTCATTGTATTTAGTCTTATTTTATCTTTGTTTAAGGGAGCAGGGTGTTGTTCAGTGCAAGAGCGTCTGTTTGAGGCTTGATGGGTTGAAGGATCTATCCTCGGGGGACCTGTTGGGTTATTTCCTGTTCCAACCAGTGAACCTGTGGTGTGTGCTATCAAACAAATAACAAATCCCTTGCTGTTATTCAAAGAAAAGTAGCCTTGGTGTCGACAGCGGGTTTTCTCTGTGACCAAGTGTCGATATAACTGCGTTTGACATCGAATAACTGCTGATTTATAATCAATATGTTCCAGTGGTGTTGTTAAACAAACAAACTTTATCTTTATCTTTGTTTAAATTTATACGATTCTGCAGGAAAATAATGACGCCATGATCTTAGAACCAGGAGAAAGTAGTGCCCATGGAAACCACATGCCGAGCCTGGATGCTCTGTGGGGAGTGGACCGAAACTTTCCGCCAATAGTTGACATACCACCAGATGCCGATGATGAGACTATGGTTGAACTTGCCATTGCACTCAGTCTTCAAGATCAGGTAATCAGGCTTCTATGATATCAATAAGTTGTTTAGAACATTTTAGATTATACGTATTTGATGTAAATTGTTAAAACAATTATGATTATGTGTTAAAATGTCAACACATAAATAGTTTTAAAATTTGTGTAAGTTTCATTCACTTAAAACACTTTCTTACATTAATCACAGAGGAACAATTTACGAGTAATAATTTACAATGTATTTGTCTGAAAAATTGACATGTTTGTGTATATGAAGGTAACTGTCATTTTCAGCCATAAGATTTGTCCTACAAAATCCCTTCCTACGAATCCCATTAATAAACAAATGATTGCAGATGGGGTACGGTGAGCTGGAGAACTTTCTATAAGCTGTACATTATACTGATTTTGTTTCTCTTGTAATTATATAATCTGTTATACTTGCAGTCTGGTACAAGTGGAAGCTTAAATCTTCAAAGTCTCGGTCTTGCAAGACAAGGACAGGTAAAGGAAATATTACTCATTAATTATATGTTTGTATTGGGATTTTTTATAAGTCCTGTGCCACATATCTTGAAGCAACCACAGTGCAAAGATTGTAATGTAATCCTTTTTTCAAACATTCTTTTTCCTTTGTCAACTATAGTATTTAATTGAAATTATAATGTAACCCTTTTTTCAAACATTCTTTTTTGTTTGTAAGTATAGTATTTAATTGAAATTATAATATAACCATTTTTTCAGACATTCTTTTTTGTTTGCTAACTATAGTATTTAAATTAAATTATTTAGTTAATGTATTTTCAAACTTTATGTAGTGTATTAAATTTTAAATTATCCTGCAATCAAATCCGCCTGTCATATAGTTTGAATTGCGTTACAGAGCGCGTCTTCCATTGAGGAAGGTCCGTTATCCGACACGACGGCGTCAGCTCCTGGCAGTGACGACGAGGTCGGCAGTAACGCAGCCACTGAAGGATCGACACTGCGAACATCGCCAGCCGAGCAGGGAGGGAGTGAACGAGGCTCTGAAAGTGGAGGCAGTGCCGTCGATTCCATTTCAGGTTTAATTCTTTCATTTTGTTGTAATCAATATAAAAAGTTCATCAAATGTATGGACTACAGATGGTTTTAAAGAATCTGAGACTGTTTCATTTTTACTTTGAAATTATGAACGATGTTTGCCCATCTGTGTATGGTTCTAGTATACTCTGAAACATGTAATGTTTGCCAAAAAAGCTCAAGACTTGATATCATTTATCTAAATCCCTATTGACACTTTCTGGACTGTCATGTAAAAGCACTCAGGGTGCAATTTGTTTTTAAAATTGTGATTAACAGTTTTTCCTACTAGATGGAGAATGGAAAAGCAACTACTGGAATTTGATTAGCACTTTGAGCAAAAATATTGCATTGAGATTGCAACATTTTGCATTGCTTTTTCCAATGCAAACCCGGTCATTTTGCAGCCTGGCACTTACGATATTAACAGATTAGCCACTATCTTGGTATACTCACTGTCTTGGTGCGTGATATATTTATCCTGACTGCCATGTGATGCTAACCATTGTAGTTTTGGGGCTTGGTTTATTTTGCCTGACTTCCATGTGATGCTAACCATTATTCATCGTTCCAGTGAGTGGTCGTAGCAGTGCGTATGGCTATTCAGTTCAGGAAGGCGGCACGGCTGGTGCTCGCAGTGAAACGAGCAGTCTGGGTGGACCGAGCGGCTCGATGCATCACGAAGTCGACCATGATGTGATGGAGTCTGATGCTGACTACGAAGCTCTCTGTAGACTGCACCACTTGCGTCTGCAACTCCTCGAGAGACTTCTCCAGTTCCTGCCCGAGATCAGAGACATCGGCGGAGTCAGAGCGATTCCTTTCATGCAGGTGGGAGAGAGTTTTGTTTTATAAATAATACGAATAGAGAATATGACACGTGTAGAATCATAACTTATATTTTAGAGTACAAAAAATGTATTTCGATACATGACAAACTTGGCTGATATAGTTGGTGTGTTGTTAATCTCACCATAACTGAAGGCTCATTCATTTGGTTATTTCCTTGGAAACGTATTGTATTTTTATACTGTATTAACCCTTACCTAACGACATCAGATGAGGATGGGCAGATCACTCTCTAGACAGAAACAGCCTTGGACAGCCAATATTTATGAAATGTCATTTAATAGACTAGCTTTTACATTAAGGTTATATCCTTTTGCAGGCATCTGCAGCCTTCATTGGTATATGGATGAATGCAAAAATGGTCAATTCCGATAAATGATAGTGCTGGTACATGTAATGTGTTCGTAAAATATACAACATTATAAAATAGAATTGGACTCCGCAAGATGATGAAAAACATAGCTCGGTCTGGAAAGGTTTAAAGAATAGCTTTGATATTGCAGGTATTGCTGATGTTGACCTCTGACCTCGATTCTGAAGAAGATAAAGACCGAGCTGCACTGGACAGTCTGCTAACCGTGTTACTGAAGGAGCTGGACCTGTCAGGAAAGGTTAGACATTGTTTCAATCTATGCCCCACACAGAGAATTGTATGATCACATCTACATGTCCATCCATACAGTTAGTAAAAATGTACAAGTAACTAAAACGTTTGAGAAATGTTTGTTATACAAAGCTTTATTGATATTTAAAGCTAAAGCAGTAGCCCAGAAGCAAAATCTGGTAGCCCCGGGCTGCCGGGTATGCGATTTATCCAACCCTGTATTTTAATGTGTTTCTATTCGGGTTCTTGAAAACATTGAATGAGACTTGCTAGAGTGTTGTTATTCATTTTAATGTTCTTCTATTCAGGATCTCGAGAGTGTTGAAGATCGCACAAAGCATTTTGAAGTTAAGCTGATCTTGCTGCGCTTTCTAAGTGTTTTGTTATCAAGGACAAGAACGGGATCAAAATCATCGTCAGAGGTAAGATAATATTTTACCTATAAAATTCTTATTGATAAAAACTAAATGATTCATTTGTAATAAGTTTTTAGGTGTGTGAATATTAAATTTCTTGGAGGATTAGATTACAAAAGGATAAAAATATCTGTATTTTATTAACTTTTTGAGAGATAAAATTATATAAAAGTGTCTATTTTGGAGACATATAAACATTCACATAGAATCTTTACTCTGAATTACTAACTTTCTCAACATAGCAACATATATAACATCCAGAAGTTATTAATCAGTCAATGTTCTCCATTGGTGTTGTTAAACAAATATTATCTTTGTAATCTCTAGATAAAATATCTGATATTTGTATAAACTTGGTGTGAACTTTTTACAGCCATCTTCATTTGTGAGTAGCTGCACGGCCATTGCTCTGCTTTCCAAGGACTCGATCCACTATTGTCTGCAGGTTCTTCGCAGTCTGCTGCCGTACTGGAAAAACTTCTCATCTAACGAGGTAACTTACTTGTCAGTCAGGAATGTAGTGATCCTGAAATATATTTGACTGAAATCGATAATCTCAGACTATTAATACATATCCCCATGTGCTCTCAACCAGCTATACTTCTTTATAAACATTAGCATCCGCCTGACGTCTGATAGGTCGATGGATTGATCCTCCTCGGTGGACCTGATATCGGGTTATTTTCCGTTCCAACCAGTAATCTGTGACTGGTCTATCAAAGGCTGTGGTGAGTGCTATCCTGTGAGGGAAAGTGCATATAAAAGATCCCTATGTGGTGGCAGCAGGTTTCTTCTGTGACGAACTGTCGATATAACCGTATATTTGACATCAAAGAACTGCTGATTTATAATCAATGTGTTTCAGAGGTGTCGTTAAAGAAACGTTATCTTTTATCTCTTTTTATCTATGTCTATAGGGTCCACATCTTTAATGTGACACCCACTGTTCCTTATTATTAATTTCAACATTTCTTTATTGTGCTGGATACAAAATCTACTTCCAACAGAAGGCTGGGGATTTTGATAAAGCTTAACAAAATGATATTGGAATATTAACTTGTTATATTGACTTGTATTTTGTATGTTGTTTCAGCAAGAGAAAGGCAGTACACCTGGACAACTGTTGATACCTCACCCCACCTGTCCACCACCAGACATGTCTCCTTTCTTTCTCAGACAGTACGTCAAAAGTCACGCCAACGACGTATTTGAAGACTACCCTCAGTTGTTTACAGAAATTATCCTGAGATTGCCATATCAGGTACAAAGCTGTGTTTTATTACAATCAAATTCTCTTTCCATTGAGATCAAATTGGGATCAAATTCTTTTTTTCGTGAACATCATATCTGTGGAATATTGATGAACCTTCTACTTTCAGTTCTTGGCCATCAACTGATTATTTTAATTGAAAAAAGCTGATTATGTCAAATTTAAGTTAACCCTTTTGTTCTCTGTTAAAGTTAGAAACAGTAATATTAAAAAACCACAGAGGTAATTTTTGTTTTTAACATTTTCAGCTGAAAAAGATTACGGACTCGATGCAGTGTGTTCCAAATGCTGTTTTCGAACAGATGTGGCATTCCATTCTTTCAGAGGTTTGTAAATAAGTTTTTATTAAATATAAAATAAGATATTTTAGTAAATTTATGCTTTTTCTTAATTTTTAAAAGATAATTGTCACAATGTGAGTGCATAAAGGAGCAAAACAACTTGACATAATAAAGTTGTTACATGTTCTCTTTCACTGATGATGGAACATTTGGTACAGTTTTTAATAGTTGTACTAACACTAAATTCTGTCATGAATGGGCAGTGGAGGCAGCTGGCCTGTTTGTCCAGGACAGATGTGCTTGAACCTGAATTGGATATAAACACAGAAACAAATTATAACTAAGTAACCATTTCATTCACAATAATTGACTTTAAATATGATAACATATAGCAATTAGTAAATTAAATGAAAATAGGTATGTAAAATCCATTAATGAGCAATTGTTAAATTGAGAAGGAATAGACCAAATGCTGTTTACTGTTGTATTATGTTTAGTTTGTTAGTTGTTTTCACTATTCTCAAGTCATGTTGTGTATATACTGTTGTATATTTATTTAGTTTGTTAGTTGTTTTCAGTATTCTGAATTCATTTTGTTTGTTTTCTTGCAGTATATGATGACACAGCAGACTCCGTTTGTTAAGAGACAAGTCAGAAAGGTAAGCTAAACCGAGCTGTTTTACATAGTGCTACTGTTAAAGGTCCACTCCTGAGTTGCAGTAGCCCTTTTATCAAATTCGGATAATAGAGCATTATATGATAAATAATATTAAATATTTTTACATTGTTTTGGTTACAGAATCAATATCTGTATATTCAGTTGCTTTTTGATGATCCAGATTATTGTAGTAGCTTAAAATGGAATATTACCTCTCAAAATATGTATTATACAAATTTATTTTCACTTCTAACTTTAAGGAGCAAACATAAGCTTTAAAAACAGCTCAGAACTGATACTATTTATCATCTAGTTGGACCTGGAATACATAAACGTGTTAGTGTTTTAAAAATGTTCTCTGGTTAATACATTTGGCCTTGTCATAATGACATCCCTGTAATGGTGATAAAATGTTATGATCTTCATCACATAACCTTTGTTTTATGTTACAGCTTCTTCTCTTCATCTGTGGATCGAAGGACAAATACCGCCAGCTTAGGGACATGCACGCCATTGAGTCGCACCTGAAATCTGTTGTAGACATCTGCCTAAAGGGAGGTCTCGATCTGACCGCAGAAATCATACCACACGGCATTGTCCTGCCTTATGACACCCTTCTTACAATGGTAGAGTAACTACTCAAATTAGTTTGTAAATAAATTTTGGAATATTTAAAGTTATAATTTGTTGTTTTCGTATATATTTGTAGGTCTATGTGAAAATAATGCATCATTATTTTTATTACAAGTTCGATTTTTAAATGGGAAATAACTTTTGGTTAATTTATTACAAATGAATGTTAATAGTTGTTTTCCTTAATTGTGTTGAGTTAATATTGTCTTATGATGAGTGATACTTGAAATATAATTAATTTTAAGTCTAGTAAAGTATTTAAGTAAAGTAAAACAAATATTTAAAATGATATTTCTTTTGAACACTTCTGATTATTTAAAAAAAATACTAATATTATGTTGCAGATTGAACATTTGAAAATTTGCTCAGAGATTGCTGCATCCAGACCCCACAACTGGCAGACATATTGTGAACAGGCACAAGGTATGGCTAGTTTCCTTATAATATACGACACTTGGTTAAGTATTCTTTTTGTATATCTATCCATTGTAACTCTGTTTTAGATATCCCGTATGAAAGAATTACCATCTTCCGATAGAGAAATTCAAATCACTTTTAGCATCGAGACTAAATTGTGTGATCAAACTATTAAAATTTGTTGTCAACTTAAGTTTTTAATTAAATGTTACAAAAGACACCTGCTTCATGATATACAGAGACATAATAATAATAATAATATAACAATAGTAAAACTTCATTTAATGAGGACACCCAATAACCGATGTATTTTTTCGTCCTGGGGTGTCGTAAAACATTAATTCATTTATTATTTAATGAGGGTTACTAGTTTAGCATGAGCTAATCTTTCACTAAGCCCTCGTATATACCATCTGATTGTGAGACATACATATTTGGTTTGTAGAAACGCTGACGTACGTATATACCATCTGATTGTGAGACATACATAATTGGTTTGTAGAAACGCTGGCGTACGTATATACCTTCTGATTGTGAGACATACGTAATTGGTTTGTAGAAACGCTGGCGTACGTATATACCATCTGATTGTGAGACATACATAATTGGTTTGTAGAAACGCTGGCGTACGTATATACCATCTGATTGTGAGACATACCTAATTGGTTTGTAGAAACGATGGCGTACATATATACCATCTGATTGTGAGACATACATATTTGGTTTGTAGAAACGCTGGCGTTCCTGGTGAAGTCGAGCATATCGCTGGACGAAGGAATGGCGCCGACTCTGCTACAGCTGCTGCAGTCGGCGCTGTGTGGCGTGAAGCCGAACATCCCACACAACCTGGCCGCCAGCTCCTCCAGCAGCTCCAGTGCATCGCCCGTCAAACAGAAGAAGGAAAGAAACAAAAACAAATCTGAAGGCAAACATGTCAAACAAGGTGCGTACTAATCAGGAATTTATGGACCGTGCATAAATGTTAATGTGTTTCACAACTCGTCATGGGTACAGCCTCGACACTGGGATAGCAGAACGTGGAGGGTAGCCTGACCCTTAAGTGGATAGGGGCATCCTTAACAAAGCCTTGAATGAATGATTAACAATTCAATTTTCTATTCACTTTATGGCTGATCAGATAAACACAAATATATTTATAAAAACCAATGACTTTGACATAATAGATGGTGCTGGTGTGAATATAATATAAGGAGAATATAATAAAAATGAAGTTCGCTATTTTAATGACATCATGACTTCATTGGTCTAATATACTGTTACTGGACACAAATTTACACTAGAGTTTGGGCAGGTTTACAGTTATTATTGTACAATGTATTCTCTGGATTAACAAGGTCCAAATAGGGCCTATATCGATGATTACTTTTATATCACACAAGTGACTGCTGAAAACTGATGCTATGTTATACTGTATGAATTCACAACAGGTGAGTTTTTCTCTTGCACAGAGAGTCAAGATGTTGAAAAGTTTGACGAGACACTGTGCATCACGTTGGTGAAGCTGTTAAACAAGGTTCTGGACAAGGAGCTGCTCGTGAAGTTCATCCGGACGTTCCTGCTCGAGTCCAACAGCAGTGGCAATCGCTGGCTGGCACACAGTCTCGTACTTCAGATATACAGGTGAGTACAAAAATTCATCAGAAAAATCTGCCTTTTTCAATGGCCGACGATGGATTTTTTGTATGTATTTGCATTACAATATTTTTATTTGTTAACCTAAAATTATATACAGTCAAACCTGCTTGAGCGGCCACCTGTATTAAGCAGCCACCTGTCTTAAAGGGTCACCATAATTTTCT
>JAULBR010114064.1:0-10036 GCA_032355825.1 Melanodrymia aurantiaca
GATAAAGTTATGATGTAAACAAGTAATAGCTTATAAATATTAATGAGAATATTTATAAAATGAAACTTTCAATATAGTGCGCGTTGCACAATCCTAAAAAATCAATGAAAACCAGATTGAACCAGATTGATGTAGCTCACAAAAATAAACAGCATATATTGTTGTCAGTTTCTGTTAGATCTACAAGATGATGTCCTAAATGATTTTTACGTAATCAGATCTAATATTACGTTCGCGTGTTAATCATTCAATAAAAATTATTATTTAGAAAAAGAAACAATATCTTCTATGTTTATGTTTACCAGAATTCTGTACTCATGCCACACTTTGACCCTCTAAAAAAAAACTCTTAAAAAAATCCCATGATCTATTTTTCTTTTTTTCCCCCACAGAATCCAAAGATCAAATGCAACCATCTGCATTTTCAGTATATGTAACCGCAAGCATCTCTATATATTTCTATTCCTTGCACGCAAAATGCTCTTTCACAAGTTAATTGAACAGAAGACAGGAAACCAAAGGGTGATGCCTTCTAATTTTTCTCATGTCTGCATGTAGTGCAATGCTTTCGTCCTCCCGTGGCTAATTTTTTTCTGCTTAATTAAACCTGGTCGATAATGCCCATCAGTATTCCGTCGTGCTAGTTTGGCCGATCAAAGATATAACAAAGTCAATTGGAGATAATTCGAAATAAAATAGAATTCATAAACGTAATTTGCATTCCGAAAGCGGATTTCGAAAGAGAATTAAATAACGTGTGGCAGGTATGACTTGGTTATTTGTTTTATTGTTTTACTTCTGACCGAACAAATAAAACTTGCGACTTGAAATTATGTCTCCGTGAAATTGCTGTGCATGTATTTGATTTATATGCTATACAAAATACAGCAATAATTCAAAGAGATCAAATCAGTTGAAATTATATATATAATGCAACCTAGGGGGATTCAGAGGGCTGACTGGGTGTACTGTACGTTGCCAAATCTAAAAGTACAATGCATTCGGGTTTACATATTAAGTCCAAACTATACTTGCATATTAAATAAGTTGGTTTTTTTTGGCAGTTTTTTTCTTCTTGCATAATGATAAGACTTGTACATTTCGGTTTAAGAATCATGCTATTTGTTTTATTCCGTAAAGTTTAAATTTATGGTTGAATCCATATTATTACAATATTACTGGAATTGCATTTACGACTGATTTGCTATACCCTTTACACTGGCCCTAAATACTAAATAACATCATTTTATACTCATTTATCATGTTTATAAAAAAATACATTCGAAAACGACGTATGTCATTTCTTTTATATACAAACAATCTTTGTATGTTTAAACTGATTAAATTATGCAATAATAAAGATATTCAGATATTAAGAAAAGTAGCTCTGTTGTGCTTCATAAATTTTTGACAAATAAATAATATTATATATGATCAATTTAAAGATTTTTCGTTAAACATCATGTATTATACAAACATAAGATGAAATTGTGTATTATTATAATGAAAATTATAATCGTTCTATTTTTACCGAATAGTGATAACTCACTCGAGAGAAAAGATCAATTGTAATTGTCATTGTTTATAAAGCCAAAAAATATATGTTTATAGGCATACCTAATATAATAATAATTCTCAATAATAACATGAAGGCTGAGTCTAACACATATATATTTCACGATATGATGCATCATTTAAACAATTATGTCGGATGCAATACCTTATTTTGACTTGTTTTATGCTTTTTATCTTTTCGATAAAGACAGCGGACAAACAATATCGTTGTGCTTACGACAAGTGCCACCGGTGGAGCAAGATACGCTCACCTTTCGCAAACACCTGCTATCATCATTACTTTGGCAGTGATTCGTGAGAGCATGCCATCTCTACTTTGTCGCAATATCCCTTCGACTATGCCTTGTGCAGTGATACGCATTTGGCCATGTCAATATTTTGTCGTCTAGTTTCTACTATGCACCCAAACCACCACCAAACTTCGGAAGTCTATACCAACTTCGGAAGTCCACCACCCCATCCCCGCCCCACCCCACCCAACCCCACCCAAGTGTAGATGTAACGAGGCAGAGAAATGACCATCAACTGACCGAACTGACCTTGTGTAGTCCACTTTGCAGTAAATGTTGTCATCTCTTATAAAGCACGACGACTGCCTCTCCAGACCCGCGTGACACACGGAGCACCGTAAACACTGCACGTGCCACGACCGACTGTTCACGCGCAGCAAGAATCGGTCCTGGATGACGTCACCACATCCGAAACAAAGTTCACCTTCGTTCTGGAAGAGAGAAACAAACATTTAATTGATTTTGGAATTAGTCATTTACTGTTGTCGGTTTTAAGGTTAATATGATTATTATTGCTCAGGAGTAATACTAATAGTCAACATCGGCAATTACATAATATCACCAATACAAGTTATTTAGGCCTACTGTTGTCGGTGTTAAGTTATATATAATTATTATTATTGCTCAGAAGTAATACTAATAGTGAACATCGGCAATTATATAATATCATCAATAAACATAAAATGTCACCAATCAACATAATTTGCAAATAAGGTATAATTTTAAACATAAAATGTCACCAATCAACATAATTTGCAAATAAGGTATAATCTTAGTAAACAAATGTATATATTATACAAACTGTCAATGTCAAAGATGTTTATTACTAATGTCAATTGCTTTATCTGTACATTAAAAAATAATATAATACACATGAATTATGTACATTGTATGTCAACTACATTAGAAAAAATATTACTTATTGTTAGTCTATTACATTACAAAATGTTTGATTAAAAACATATTTTATTGCATGTTATATAAAGGTATCGGGAACAAGTTACCCAACTTGATACATAAACAGTAAGTAACTGTGACATAACATAATATTATTTGCATGAACATTCAATAAGGGCATAATGGATAAAAGATTAGATAAAATATCAAATAACATATATAAAATATGTATGAATAGCGTACTTTTATATTAAATATCTAATTAAATATATAAAGACAGAGTGCAAAGGGAGATATACAATGTAGTTAATATAATAACATGTTACATCACTATTTCCCCCCCCCCCTTGTAATATCACAGAAACGGTGTAAAGGAAAGCAAGTCTGGTAGGTATGCAAGTCCAGTAATATCGTAACAAAATGGATAACAAAACGAAACTTTACGGAATCAAACGAGTAGCTCGATTCATAAAACTAGATATTAATTACTTACAAGTCTTGATGTAAAAAAAAACAATAAAGCTATGTGATTTATGCAAATTTGGTTTGGACTAAAAATTAAATACATGTGGTATATTAATATAAGTCTGAAATGCATTGCTTCGGACCAATATTCTTACGGAATGGCAGCGTGTTATACAATATATCTATATTTCTTGATATTTGAATATTTTCATTTATACATTTAGATACATATTACAAATTTAAACATGATTATGTATTTCTTATTTGCTATGTATTGTTTTTCCCCCTTTTCTTTTCATACGTGTATTCTGTACACAATATTGCTGCACGGTCCACATATAAATTGTATTTTGTCGTTATACGGTATTGTCATGTCTCTGGGAAAGTGCATATATAAAAGATCCCTCTATTATACTAACACCAACGTCTGTCCTTGACAGGCTGTCGAGACAGCTGGACTACTTGAACATGACAGACGTGCTTGAACCATATTAGTATATAAACACGTAAATAAGTTACAACTAACTAACTTAACTGTGTTTATACTGCAAATGTGGAGTCACCTTACTGATTAATATTATTCATTGTATAATATACATTATACATATATATTATATATTATACATATATATTATACATATATATTATATCCTCCTGTATTGTTATTTAAAATATGATTGTTTATGTTTCCCCATATGCCGTTGCTTAACGGCCTGGGTGTAATAAAGTTCTGTTCTGTTCTGTTCAGTTCTGTTGTATCCTGCGTTCCTTGACCACGGACGTTACAAGGTTGCTATACTGAAAGGTGTTGGTTTAGAGTGCGCGTGAAACAATGAGGTCGACGAGGACTGCACGCGGCTTGTTACGAGTCACAGACGCGGCCGCATACTGAGATCGTCGTACTAGGTGTCAGGAACAAATGGTATCGAAGAATACATCAAAAGAAACCATTTTCCAAGAATATTAATATCTGATTATCGCCAAAGTACGTCCGGATATAATGCTATTTGTAACATATTTTTGTCTAATAAAGGACGTTTTTTGTTTATTGAAATTAACATTTATTTACATTTTGTTACTTGCGATATCAATATAAGTATATATCCAATGCGTTTGTAGCATTCTTAGACTTTTACTTATAATAATTTAGTACGATACAACTTATTTAAGAGAAAATTACACATTAATCTATCACAACGATTTGGATGACCAGAAACACATAAGATATACAGACCGTTATATTGATATTGCAAGCAAATAGATGTATAAGTAAAATTTAATGTTAATTTTAGTACAAGAAATGCTCCATTAGTCAGAAACATATCACAGATAGCATGTGATGCACATTATACGGTGGCACTCATCTTCAAACTCGGGAGTGTGCTGTTTATTTCAATTTTATGTTACAAATTAATGTGCACTGAGAGACCGTGTATCTGTATGATAAATAATAAAGAACGAACGATGTCGTTTGGGTAGTTAATTGAGATATACAAACAAATACCCGAACAAAAAAGTAATCTATTTTTGGAAAAAAAATCGAGATATTTTAGAAGGAAAAAAAACCTAGAGATTTTCAAAACAGAAAAAGAAAACGGGGGGTAAAAAGTTTCCTGCGGAAATGACTGAAGATTCCGTCGCATGTCTTGTGCCATTCACCCACAAAGTAAGTGCACGTATCAAAGTGAAATTCATCTGACATTTTTACATTATTCTGCTCTTAAGTTGGGGCAGTGGACATGAACTGCTCGCCATAGCAAAAGCCATTTCTTCCGTGATGACATCTCTCGAGTCAGGTTCCTTTAATCTTGAAATCAATTAACACGCTGCCGGTTCTGTGATATTACAAGAAAAGGATAATTCAATTTGCGCAAGGGTGGGGAATGAGGAATCGCCATTTCTAAAAGCAAATCTATACATTCTTTTAGACACATCGGATTATATCTTTCTACAGCTTTTAAAGGCCGTGCCAAATCGGATAAATACATTGACAGTAATGTGTTTCCGTCCATGGACGTTTTCTTCTTTAGCAATATTGTCACATTTAATGGAAGTAGAGAGACGGGAGATGGACAGAATACCAAAACTGCGGGGGATATGTCTATTTCATTCAAAAAGGAAATAAGCTAAGTGAAACCGAAAACCGTCTTGTAAAGATACACGCGCTAGAAGGGACCTCAATGTATACCCAGGTTCCGGCGAGTCCTCGTCAGAAAGAGAGCTTCCGTATTAGACGAAATTACTTCCTCTCCCGTGAACACGCGTACGAAAATCATGTTAAATCTTTCTTTGAGAAAACAGACATGTTCTGCAAGTGAATGACTTGCATGGAGAAAATGTGAAATCATCTTAGTCTGCAGACGCGCATCACGAACTGTGTTGGTGTCAAATAGAATGGATCTGCTTGTAATAGTCTGTGATTAAATTTTGACCAACGGGTTATAACGGATCTCGTAGTATTATGTTCGGAAATGACTTTCACTCTAACCTGAACAGAGCACAAATAGTCAGTCGTACATGTCAGAAGTAGAAGGAGAAATAATAAAAATAAAATAAAAAATAATTTATAGAAAAACATTTAATATAGAACAAGGTACATATTTTAATTGCACGTCTTTATGTATTTTTTTGAGAAATTGATCATTAATTATTTAAAAAGGTGTGTCATATAAATATATATATATGTGTATATAAATATATATGTGTGTGTATACATAAAATGAATATATATGTGTATATTACATCGGGGTTTATACTACACTAAGCATCTATTACTCAGAGTTTCACACCTTGTGAATATATATAATTATATTAAATGTTAATAATTATAATATATTAATATATATATATTAAATGCGTGAATTAATTAATTTACATAAATGAAAACATGGTTACATACATCAAAACATACCTTGACAATGTTATAATGTAAAGGTTTCTCTTGCGAAGAATGTGGTGAAAAACAATCTTCTTCGTAGTCCGAAGACATCATTTCAATAGATAACTCAGACATAAATGAATCCTTGGAGTTTTGTAATTCCAGAGAACTCTTCATAAAGATGAAATCCAAAATAAAAGTGACGATGATGTGTCTAAAATTTACTTTGGTTTATATACACGTGTGTGACTACAGTTCACAATCATAAAGCAGAACAAACCCTCAATGCCCTGTCAAGACCAAACGGACCAATCACAAGGCTCGCCTGGCTCCAATCCCCTGCTGATTCGCCGACATGGTCTAATTTTCTGCTCCGCGGACCAATCAGACTGACTGTTGATAATTACATCAGGCCGGTCGATCGCTTCAGTAGTTAGCCGTGTAAACAGAGGATTACAGTGGTTAACGGTGTTCACCGTTATGTTTTCACAACTGATATCCCCTAAATGATCTCTAATGCGAGAAAAAAGACGCTGCATACGGGTTTAGCGGATGAAAACGTGTAAAAATGAAACGAAGATGGGTTAACGTAATTTGACAGCCGTCAGAATTTGTATCGAGATGCGACACACGTGTCACAAAGTGATAGGGTTTCACGCATTAGGTATAGAATATATACTCATTAATAAATGTATCACAAATGGTATTTGTTTCAGTATGGCATTCAATGACACAAATGGATTATGATGTGATTTATGACACGTCCATAAGTTACATTATTTGTTGTTTAAAGACTTTAAAAGACTTTCTCTCTGTTTAAGATGTCGTATTTTATGACACATAGTACCATTTATGTTTTTTTTTTATTATTCAATGATCTTCACCTATTTTACACTGTTGTTCCTTGGGCATGTTTTAAATACAAGGATATTTTTTTACGCCCGCCGTATTTATTGTAATAATATTTTTTTAAAGTGTATAAGCATTAAGTTATAGTTTATTTTTAGTATTTTTGTTCGTGTATATTAGCCACCGGACACAATAATAAACACATAACCAACGGAACATATTCATAAATAATTTTACTTGTTTTATTACTAAACTATTATTATGTACTAGTATTGAGTACTGTGACTATAATAGTGACATACATATTAATGTCAATTGTGAAGTATCTCATCTCAGCATTATCATATAAAATATAATAATTATTATGATTATATTATTCTAAGGAACGAAAAGAAGAGAAGAAGATTATATTATTTAATTTCATATTTTATTTTGGGTGACTAGAATCTAATAACCGTTTATTTATAATCAATGTGTTTCTAGTGGCGCCGTTAAATAAAACAAACTTTATATTATTTCATATTTTATTTTGGGTGACTAGAATCTCGTTATGATTATTGTTTACAGACATGGATCCAGTATTTGTGAACAGAGGGGTGTTTACATACATATATGTAGTAAAATTGAAAAAAATAACCCCAACATTAATATTTTACAAAATAAACCTGCACTTGGTGGTTGAATTTAACCGTATCAAATGCAAATAAATACTTAAACTATTGTATATATCGGCAGTGATTTTGATATGTTATTCCAGCTGTTCGTTGTTAATCGTATATCAATAAAATAATACGAACACAAAAATGTAAACACACAGAGTTAACGCCAATAATTGTAAGAACATATAGGGAGTAGAACAAGGGGATATAGCTAAATGTTTGCTTATGGAATATTATTGAGACAAATAATGTTACATTTGTCGAATTTAGAACCTCCAATCACTATTTTACCTGTAGAAACTGGACGCTGGAATAATATCTTACGGAAAGATAGAATTTTATGCGATGAAATTGGTATAGGTGATGAATTTCATTATCTTTTAAGATGAAATATGTTTTTCATAATTCTGGAACAAAACTCTTACATCCTTATACGACCAAAAACTAGCTAAATTCATCATTATAATTATTACTGAAATATTTAAACGCCACTGACATATCAGCCAAACTTTAATATGACACAAGCATTGTTTGTCTTGAAACATATTCAATACTATGTACATTGCATAATGTCATAGAATATCTCTATTTTGTTTTGATCTCATCTTGTGTTGTATAATTATGTATGTTCCTCTTATGCTGTTGCACTACTATGTATATAATTATCCTCTGGTACTATTATATAGAATATCTATATTTTGTTTTGCTATTGTAAATAACCTCCTATAAAACATCTCGTCCTGTATAATATAAATATGTATGTTCCTCTTATGCCATTGTGGAAATAGAGTTCTGTTCTGTTCTGTTCTGTAGAACGGCCTGGGAGTAAAATAAAATTCTGAGTATAGAATTAAGAAAGGTTGATGAAATAATCAATTCAATTCAGTTCTTTATTTAACTTTGAGCAATTACAGCTCATCAGTTATAAAACAGTTAACAATAAAAGAAAAGAAAATATGTGAACGGGTATGGGCGTCATTTTCAGAAGAAAAGTGTGCATGGGTGTGACACATATTTGTGTTGAGCAACCACCATGGGTATGGGTATATGGTGTGTTGGAAAGCATGCGCAAACGACTGCATTATAACTGAAATAACAACACGAAGTCTGCAAGTCTTCGCTTGAACCTGTCACAGATGTATGATTAATGTTAACACCGTGTTGAGCCGCCGTGTTGGGCCGCAGTGTGACAACAACTGTCTAACGGAGCGAGGCGCAATCCGATTGCGTTTCTTTTCTCTTACCACGGGACCTATTGCTGACTCTTCCACTTCTCATGCCACTTGCACATGCAATATTGCATAATTAAACAAATGTTGTTCTTCGTGATACTGTGAGGACGGACGTACGCAGGGAAGCCGTCACACTTTGAGGTCAATCTTATACCTTTGTTACATTGTTTTTGTGATATTTATACACAGATTTCGAGATAATGACTCTAAGACCTGGCGAACATGTCTATGCATATTGTTTCCCCCACACGTGGATTTGTAAACAAGACAGGAAAAATATGTCCGTTTGATAACACCCAACTCAAACCCGTTAGAATTTTTCGTATTTCATGTTTTGATGTTAAAATCGCTTTTACTTTTAGAAATGCTGTCAGAAGAAACTCACTGTCCACACATTCTACACTTTCCCCAGAAGTCAACAATTGATGTCCAATTTCACACATACAGGATAGCACATACCACATCATTTGATGTACCTGTCGTGGACCACTAATAGGAGAAATGTACAATGCACCAACAATCTGTAATCGATGAGTTCACACATACACACCTATAATTATAGTATATCTTGTACATGTGTTTATCGTGCCTTTTCGACCCCCGATGGGATCAGAATGTGTTAAATATCACACCAATAAGTGTGCATGTTTCTCATATACAGTCACTAACACCTCGTGTGTGTGATAATAATAATAAAGAAAATTTAACAACTATAGCTACTTGAAATAAAGACCACAATAAAAACAAAGCGAAACAGAATAGAACTAAGGCATTGCATAGACGTATACAGCTATAAACAGCACGCATTGCTAAAATAACAATATTATGTTTGCATAATAACAGTCGCTTTCTGCACAAACCGTGAGTTGTTAAACTTCGTTTAAATCTACTACATGTATACCAAATTTTTATGCTATTATTTTAATATCCGGGCCTAATTGAACCATTTATATTTAAACTAACTTTGAAATTTGAAACTTTATTTCAATACACCTATAGGCCGTCGCGACAGAATAAAATGGGGTCTCCTGCGAAATATGTTTATTGATATTGCGTGTACGTAAAGTTACAAGCACACAAAATATTACAATAAAATAATGTCAGTTAGTAGTACAAAATAAGGGAAATCCTTTTCCGTATAGTCGACGGAAAATGGCTTCAGGACGTGATCATTATTGGAACTCAAATGAT
>JAULBR010114075.1:0-10034 GCA_032355825.1 Melanodrymia aurantiaca
AAGATTTAGGGTCGGCAGGTTCAAATTAGGGTCGGTCGGGTAACCGGAAACAAACAATATTTTATGATACGCCTTAGGTTCATTTGTGAAATAGGTATATGTCAAGCTTACTACAATGAATTATTTATTAGCTTCATTTGTGAAATAGGTATGTCAAACTTACTACAATGAATCATTTATTAGCTTCATTTGTAAAATAAAGTATGACCTGCTTATTACAATTCTGTTTTTGAAAAGTGTTTCACAATGAAATGTCTGGAGTAATAAATAGAATATTAAACTTGCAACCCTGTGTTATCAAGTTTAAGTCCCTCGTGAAATAATTGTCATTTTAGTCACTCGCTAAAGCTCGTGACAAACGAAAATGATTTCACTTGGGACTTGATAATACAGGGTAGCTCGTTTAATATCCTCTATATCACTCCCCCGTTAATTCCACGATTCCGCAGACACGGAAAAATTTGCAGGATTTGCCCCACACTGCAGAATAGTTGTTTACAAGTAGTTTACGGAAACCGCCGAAGACAAGTTACACAAATACAAAATAGGATTCCTATCTAAACCGAATACACTTGGGACCGAATAAAGTGTTCGGTTTAGAGGGGTGTTCGGTTTATTGAGGTTTAAATACAGCAAATAAGGCTGTTTGGGACTTTCAAATATGTTCGGTTTAGAGGGAATTCCGCTCTACTGAGGGTCCGGTTTAGAGGGGTTTCACTGTATAATAACATGTAATGATGTTGCAGAATATGCCGCAGAATTCCTCAAATTCTACCACAGAATATATCTAATTTCACCGCAGAATTTTTTTAATTTGGCCGCGGAATTTTATTTAATCACCGCAGAATTTTCGATGTTCATTGGTTGCAATATAAACATGTCTGAGCATTCCTTTAAACTTGATAACAGGCCTTTCCCCAGGATGTTTTTAAAGCGCTTTTTCAAAATTCAGAAATAATATTATAATTTTTTGTAAAATTCATGAGTAAAAATTTGATAGATTGTGCATTATACATTGTACAGGGAAAAACAACTGAATTTAAGGCCCTTACAAAGCCATTTTAATAAATCAAAGCACTTACTATTAAAGCGCTTACATAAACAGGTAATGAGTAGGCGGCCCCTACGCGTTATGGCTCTGGGGAAACCTCTGACATTTTGATAATTATATTGAAGATTTTACATGTACTTCTGTTCATGTATTTATAAAATCAATTATTATTTGTTAGTTAGTCCCCTGCTGCCTTCACAGACATTCTGGATTCATCACTGTCTGTCCATTTAAATAATCCATTGAATCAGCAAAACATCTACATGTGTATGTCAATGTTTTCTTTAAGGCTTAATTTATGTGGGAGGCATGTCACTCCATCCTGGCAGGTCTACATGCTTTGGTTTCCCATGTGGCTCAAATTGATGGCCGTGCCTGGACCTATATTGAGGAACTTTGTAAACAGGTTTTCACTTCTAGGTGTGGTATTACATAGATCTAATGTTTTGTATATTGTATTATTTAAATACTTTATACTCGAATGAAGAATTTGATATAATATTATCTTGTACGTGGCATAACGGTACAGAGTCATTGGCATTGGCATTGGTATACATGTTCATATAGGTAAAAGTAAAAGTAAAGTTTGTTTTATTTAATGACACCACTAGAAACACATCGATTATAAATCAGCGGTTATTGGACATCAGATGCAAGGTTATATTGACACATGGTCTCGGAGGAAACCCGATGTCGCCACTTGATGGTCTATTCTTACCGAAAAACAGCAAGGGGTCTTTTATGTGCACTATCCCATAGACAGAATAGCACACAACATGGAATTTGATAAACCAGACGTGTTTCACTGGCTGGAATGGAAGATAGCCCATAAAATTGTACATATAGGTAGGCTATGGCCTCTGCCAGTTCTTAAATCCATCTTTTCTTTATGCATAATTAATTTGTTCATCAATTAAATTTTTATTTTTGTATGTACATGTAGATTCCACTTTTTTGCATATTGGTTTAGAGCATACTTTTATGCCACACAAAACCATTAGCTATCAAAGCCATTAGCTATCAAAGCAGTACAAAATATAATAAATAATTGCATAGAAAATTGTCCATGTTCTGGTTATTTGCATATAAATTTCCTAACTCAACTTGTCCTACGAATGAATCAATGAATATATGTTTCACGATACCCAGGTCCATAGAACAGAAAAGAAATCGGCTATTGGGTGTCAGAATATGGTAATGATAAAATATATAAAATGATATTAAAAATCGGTATCCAGCACCGAACTATAAAAAAAAAACGGCGTCCAGCAGTGATCAAACAATAATGTAATTAAAACAATGTAGCCGGTTCTACATGCAATTGGCTATAATTATTTTAATTTGCTATGTGGAAATATGTTAAAAACATTTATGTATAATAGAATAATTATTTTTCTATGTTTTGCAACTTATTTTTTTCGCCAGAATTACATACATACATACATACATACATGTATATCTAAGTTGATGTGAATATTTATGGTGAAGAAAAAAGACTTATTAAATCTATTTATTTATTTATTACTGGGAATTTTAATTGTCATTCACTTAATTACATGAACAATGCTGCTTTATGTCTAAATGGCTAATGGGATAAGCTGGTTAATAGCACACATTTCCCTTGAATGAGGTCTATGCACATAAGTTGAATCTACTGTATTTTATATTATACAGTGTGTAATAATTAGTCCAGTTCAAAATTGGTAATGTATATTGCAGTGACCATATAACTGTGCATTTGACATCCAATAACTGCCGATTAATAATCAATGTTCCAGAGGTTTCGTTAAACAAACAAACTTTAGTTCTAAATTACACCCACCAACAGGTTCAAAATTGTGTGTGGCCAGCTGTAGTTTTATCAAAGAGCGAATATAGAAGCTATATAGACAGTCCTGCTGCATGCACTCTGGTTGATTCTGTGTTGAGTATACCTTGTTGGTGTTTTAGTATCAATATCTGATTAAAGTGATGAAAGCTGTGGCTCCTGTGTGAGATACAAAGCTCGCTTCACGGAGATACATTATCAGTCCACCTGTGTTTTCCATCCTTGTCTTCGGCCGTTTGAAGATGTATTTTACTCCTTTCCACAGAATGTTTCTTCATGTGTTAAATCCGTTTCTATAACTTTCCTTCTGGACTGTTAATACATTGGATGGTTTTCACCTTTTAAATCCTCTACGTTTTAGCTCCTGTACATCACCAATGTATTTAAATCAATGCCAATGCAGGATATGACTTGGCTGGTTTTTTTTCTCCCAAATCATGTTGGTCATGTTAACACTTTGACTTGGGAATGACATTTTTTACTGTTTGATATAATAATTATTGTAGCAATAAACTTCAATCCTTATAGCAATAAACTGCAACAATGACTTCAATTCCTATAGCATTGAACTTATCCATTCATCATCAGTACATTTGCCAAAAGTTTGTTTCCATATAATACCTCTCCAACAATTTATCTTGGTGAAAAACATTTTTTTCACATCTTCAAAACATCAATTTTGGATTTGTATTTAAAAAAGTGTATGTTCTATAATGTTCATATATTTTACTATGAGGCCAGTGGATATGTGAAGATGCTTTACAGACTTGCATTATGTTTGTAAGAAGTCTGTCCAGGACAGAAGTTAGTGTTAGTATGATAGAGGAAACACTTACTTCTATTTTATAAGTACCAAGGGATCTTTTATATGCACTTTCCCACGGACAGGACAGTACAAACCACAGCCTTAATCTACCCATTGAGCCTTGCATTAGGTTTGAGTCGGTACTGGGATTAATAATCCCATATGCCATGAATGGTATTCGAACCCAGTACCTACCATTCTCGAGCCTGATGCGTTAACCACTGTGTTACAGAGGCTGGTATGTTTTATAGAAATGTGCGTGGCTTTTATAGCAGTTTCAACTGTACATGCTCTCCACCCAAGATAAATTTATTTATGAAATATATCATTGCTCACAACTCCAGAACATTTTTATTTTTAAAACTAAGCTGTTGCAGCAGTACAAAGGAAAATAAGTAAGCAAACATTTATACCTGCAGTGTAGATGGTTTTGGAAATTGAATAACCCCTTTTAACTTTTTTTTATGTAGTGATTCACTCTTGAACAATTTATTGTCTGTCAAATGGAAAGATTGCCTGATAAGAATGGGAGACAGTTGTTCAAGTCCTAAACAAATAGTTTAATGGCTGTGATATGTGACAGAATCTACACATACTGGTACATGTAGGACATAAGTTGTCTTTAGGCAGGAGATTAACTTGGGATATAGGAGACTGTAAAACAAGAGTGAAACATGAGCCACATTCTGTATGTTGTAATTTTTACATTTTTTATTACCAGGATGATTAATATAGACAGAGATGTTTAAGCAACATCCTGATGATTGAGCAACTACTTCCAATCTAGTCTTTTAGACATTGATACAACAGTGAAACCTCTCTAAGCCAAACACACAAGGGACCCATGCAGTAAAATGTTTCGTTTAGAGGGGTGTTCCGTTTACTGAGGTTTAAATAAAGCACTTTGAAATAAGTTCGGTTTAGAGGGAATTTCGGTTTACTGCATGTTGGTCTGGTTTACAGGGGTTTTACTGTAGTATTAAATATATTAAATTTGTTTTGTTAGTAGCAAGGTTAGTCTATTCCAGTTTCCATTAAGCACTTCTACATATTAATCCAGATGTTGTTATAAATCAGAAGACTGAACACCGAAATGCAGCTGATTTACATTACATTTACTGTAAATAGATAATGTCACAGATGTTGGTCATTATTTGAGTATTGTCGTTGGTATTTTGTGTATCGGTGAAAAATAGGTCACAAAGTGCATGAAAGTTTAATGGATAATTTTGATTATGGAGCTTTTAAAAATATTTCCTATTCATTAATAAAATTATTTAAAAATCATTAGATGTAGGTTATGCTAAATTGTGGGGGCATTTCCTACATGCTGAAAGTCACAGAGTTGTCAATCCTCCGGTTTTGCACAGGAGTCTGCTGTTATTTCATCATTCCTCCTTTTTTTTCCCAGGAAGGATTTTTTTCCTGAGAAATCACAATTCTCTTAAGAACACACACATTCTTATCTACCTTTAAAAAAAACTATGCAGGAAGTTCGGCTGATTTTGGTTTCAGACATCAAGAGTTGTAATCTGAGTGAAGTTGTTTTTTGTAATTGTTGCTTGCCAAAGTAAGAATTGTGGGATATATGGTGTCGTATAATGGTGTTTTGTTCTCATGTTATATTTGTTGTCATTCTTATGCTTACTAAATTGACACATTTGTATGTAAAACAATGTTTTAAGTGTTTATTTATTTTGTAATATAAGTCACTTGTTTTTTGTGTGTCTAATCCTGTTTCCTAGGGCTCATCTCCATTTTTGCCAGGATTAAAGATAGACAAGTCTGCACTTTAAGCAGGTTTTTGCTAGTCACTATAGTCACTTTAAGCAGGTTTTTATTAGTCACTATAATCACTTTAAGCATGTTTTTGTTACATGAAAAGATAAATGCATTTAAAAGGAACACGAGTGTTCAAATTCTCAATTAGCGTCACAGTAAAATCGAAATAGGACGAAGAATAAAAAATTGTGGTTTATGTTAAAAAAACATGAAGTAAACAAACCATCACTGTAAAGATCTGTGTAACTCAAGACTGAACTAATATTAGCTTTCTAATTCTGGAGCTCATGGTAACTATATGGTCTACATTGAAGTCATTAAAACTGACAGCTATATTTTTTTCTCTCGCACATCTAATTTCAGCACCATTCCCTATTGCATGTTGTTTTCTGCATCTATTGTTTTGGGAAGGTTCCAAATCTGTCAGCATGGTCTAGGAAATAGTACATCTTACCAGTATCTGCATAAGATTGTGTCAAGAGCAATTCTGCTGTAGGTCTGTCAAAGTACGTTCTCCGTATGCCGTATGCCGTCTGCCGTGGCAGTGTGCAGATTAAACCAGCAGGTGGCTCAGTCCAATGTGCTAAAAGTTAATGTGCCAAATCGTAAGACAGCGTGTAATTACTTGTATTTTGGGATAGTGTTTGGTTATTTTTTTACATCAAAGGGTATATACTTTTGTGTGTATGTCCTATTGTTTTGTTAGTTTTTTTGTTTGTTTAACTGGAACACATTGATGTCAAACGCATGGTTATATTGACACTTAATTGGTCACAGAAGAAACCCGCTGCCACCACTTGGGCTACTCTTAAATAACAGCAAGACATATTTTATGTGCACTTTCCGAATAACAGCAGACAGGATGGCAAGGTGATAGCTGTGCTATCAAACCTCCTGTCTGCAATAATATAATCTTCCGATCTCTTAATATATTTTCTTTTTGTGGTTTCATCAATGATTGCTTTATGACAAATTTCACTCAGAATTTGCAAGGAGAGACGTCATGTACAGTCCAACCTGTCTTAAGCAGCCACCTAAGGGAGTAACTAAAAGTGGCCTCTTAAGACAGGTGGCTGCTTAATACAGCTCATAATGCACTAAAATTGATCATTTGGTAGAACATTATGGTGACCCTTAAGACAGGTGGCTGCTTAATACAGGTGGCCGCACAAGCAGGTTTGACTACTTAAATTTTATTTGGGGAGAGCTCCAAACCCTTATTCAAGAAGGGGAAAGTCCCTGTCATAGATCCTCTCCCTACCGGTTTTGGCTGTTTTCGATGTTTAGTACAAAAATGGAGCTCTTTCAAAACATGTTGGCCCATATGCCATTAACTGCATTCCATGCAAGAACACATTTTGGAAGGTCTTGTTTATGGTAAAAAATGTTTACATTGGTTCTCTAATGGGTGTTTGGGAAAAAACCTTTTTATGATATATAACATTTTTACAATTCATAGCATTATGTTGCTTGTACTCAAAAGTACAATTATGTGCATTCCAGGTTGGCACGTATGATCTATATTCCCAGCAAATGAACCTACAAGTGAATTGTTTGCTGAAATGAATATCAAGCATAGTAGAAGCAGGTCCACATTAGCACTTAGCATGTTAAAAGCTTAATTTGCAACTAGGGGTGGGGGTGAAGGTAGGATGAGAGGAGGTCATTTAAGGGAATACTTAAATACTTGATTGATTTCAATTTATAATTGTTTTTATTGAAACAGAGATTCCCACCTAAAGACAATCCCAGTTCTAAGACCAACCTGGTATAAAGACCACCATTTAAAACCGAACAATGTCATTATTATAGACTAGTTACATGTACATGTACTCAATAACAGCAAGGAATCTTTTATGTGTACTTTCCCATAGACAGGATAGCACACACCAAAACCTTTGATGGACCAGTCATGGACCACCACTGGTTGGAATGGGAAATAACCCAACATGTCCACTGAGGAGAATTGATCCGTCGACCTATCGAACCTCAGGCAGAGGCTCTTGCCACTGATCGAGCTACACCCTGCTCCTCCAGTAACTATAACAATAACGTTACACTATTAAACCAAAAATACATCTGCTACATGAATAAAAATTTAGCTAAAATAAGACTTGTAAGACATTTGCCAAGCACATTAATATTCCGAACAAATATTATAGGGACATGTTAAAAGGTATGAGCATGCACTTGAATATGTAACTCTTCTTTGTAAAAACTCTTACATGGTACACCGGTGTCTGTGATTGATGGGCATAGTCTGTGTCTGTAATATTTGTCTTTCTGGGGCATGCGTCCAACAAGCCATGCTAATTGCCTGTACAACAAGCCCGTGTGGCAGTGTTTCGTTCACAGATCAAAGGAACAATGGAAATTTCAGACAGTTATGTTTTACTCAGTGAAAATAGATATGATCCTACAAGTGTAAACAGTAAATAGAAGTTCAGTTCTTGGATAGCATCTTAACAGTTACCGTTCATGCATTTGTTGCTGTCAGCAACCTGTTTTAGTAGTCTCGTCCATTGACATCATAGCGGTTTTTTTAAATGGGGTGGGGAGGGGGGAAGGCAAATGATAATGACTGTTATTAACCAACGCTAAGTATGCTTGAATTTGATAAAAAAAAATTAAAAGTGAAGGGTGGGGGAATAACTACTTCAGCCCCCAACCTCACACCACCCCTGGCTTTGACATCCCTCCATCCAGTGGTAATGAAAACCAGTTCTCCAAGACTGCAATTTCATAGGCTGTGGTATGTAATGTTCTGTCTGTGAGAAAGTGTTATATAAAAGCACACACTACAGCCTTTGATGGACCAGCCGTGGATCACTGGTTGGAATGGGAAATAACTCAATGGGTTCACTGATAAGGATCCGGCTACCTATCGAACATCAGGCGGATTCTCTTGCGCTGAGCTACGCCCAGCTTCCATACTGGGCATTGAGCGACTTATGTAAAAATTCACTTCATGTATCACACTTGTATGTGGTTCACCTGATCCAAGGCATGAGGAAATACCAGCTCTGTGTGGCCATCATGTATCAAATTTTGCTTGTCAAGCCAAATGATGTCACACTTTATCTCGTATACTCCGACACGGCCAATTATGGCCACAGATGAACAATTGCATTTGGTCATCTTTAATCAGGCATGTTGGTCAAATTGCACTGGAACAGTAACTTCCTTGTGAAACCTTCAACTTGACCTCTGTCCAAGTGTTCAGGAATGGAGTGAAGGGACAGTGCAAGGGTCATCGGTAATCAGCCATACAATGGTCCACGTGTGACAGGAGAACACCTTTTGTATGATGTTGGTACGGTGATGGACGGCTTTCAATTGAAATACTCTGTTATACTGGTGCTATTTAATTGGTGGACGTGACACTGGTACTCTTAATTCAGTATGCTATTTGTTTGTGGAATCATAGCTACTCATCTATAGCTGCAGTCGTCCATGTTGGTGGATGGTACAATTAACCAATGCTTGGTTAGTGAAGTGGTGGGTGGCACACATTATAGACAATGACAATGACAATGAAGTTTATCTTCATGAATTGTATGGCTGCAGTGTAGAAAAAAAAGAAGATATACTAGTACATATATTTTCTATGAGTTAAAGGGAATTACTAACCAGTTTGGAGTAAATTAAAAGCACAATCACATGATGATGTAATAAAGCAAGTTGTAGTCATCCATGTTGGTGAATGGTACAATTAAACAATGTTTCGTCAATGAATGTGGTGGGTGGCACACATACAGTATAAATGTATTTTCTCTAAGTTAAAGAGAAGATACAGTATAAACATATTTTCTCTTAGTTAAGATACAGTATAAATATATTTTCTCTGAGTTAAGATACAGTATAAACATATTTTCTCTAAGTTAAAGAGAAGATACAGTATAAACATATTTTCTATGAGTTAAAGAGAATTACTCACCATTTTGGTGCAAAAAGCACAATCACATGACGATGTAATAAAACAAGTTGTACCAAACTAAATGTTATGTTAACAGAAGAGAACAAACTATCCTTGTTTATTTACATAATTGCATACATTTACAGTGCTCGGCCTGGGTCGGATATTTTTATCGCCACTTTGACAAATATAAATCGCCACATTGAATTTATTTTCGCCATTATCAAAAAATTTTCGCCAATATAATAAAATGTACTAATATTAAAACAAAACATGAAGTTGCATATTAATTATATTTACTATTTAAAGTACTTTGAACAGTGAGGTTTTTACGGCAAAGTTGATGAATCTTTTCCATACTTTAAAAATAAACCTGACTCAAATGGTACAGACAAATATACAGGTTTCATGTTCTGATAGTGTGTAGCATACATTTATATTCAAGGTATTCACAGGAGCAGGAGGTTGGAATGGTGACAAGTGTGCACTCTCTATTAGGTATGAAATGCGACAGGCTTTGTCTTCTATTTTAGAAAAGGACTAGATTGACTCTAATAAAAAAAAATTGTAATTAGGTAGATTACGTATAATGCATTTTGATGACATTATGGCTACTCATTTGAACATGTTTACTGTTTCCAAACGCACGTAA
>JAULBR010114086.1:0-10033 GCA_032355825.1 Melanodrymia aurantiaca
GCACACAACACGGAATTTGATAAACCAGACATGTTTCACTGGCTGGAACGGAAAATAGCCCATAAAAATGTTTTGCGATGTGGAGGATCAATCTCTCGACCCATCCCACCACAGGTGGACATTCTACCTCTGAGCTACGTCCCGCTCCCTCCAATCAGATCATAGCTGCCTCATTAAATATGTTAAGATTTTGCTGAACATCGATTCTGAGTGGAAGGCTTGTGTAGTCTGTCATCAGTGAAAATTTGGGGCAAATTAGATTACTCCTAAACTAAGATCTCGTCCAAAAAGTGTCATCCAATCAGATTACAGCTGCCTAATTAAATTTGCATAGATAATTCTGAACATAGAACTTGAGTGGAGGATTTGTGTAAGGAGTCTCCTGTTGAAATTTCTGGAAGATTGGATAAATCTTAAAGATACCATCCGGACACGGCACACAAAGCTGATGTTGCAGACCAAAGTAATTCCTATACGTCGCGTTCACAGGCAACTCAAAGAATAAAAGGTAAAACAGTCGTAGTATTGCTTTAACATGTGCAACAGTTTCAGAATGAATAGTAGAACATTTCGTGCAACACCTAAAGAAACAATTTAATAAATAGAAATAATAGACAAAATAAAACATGTCTTACCACACCCTCCGGGAGTTTGCCCAGTGAGGGTGTTGTTGGGACTGGAGGCTGCAAGAGATTAATTACATCAGAACATTGTGTTTTACCACACCCAACGTTGTGTTCTATTTTTTCACCCATTGTGCACGTTCCCATAGACAGGAAACCACACATCACAGCCTTAGATGTTGGAGCAGGAAATAACCCAATCAATCCATTTTGGAGGATAGATCAGTCAGACAGACACTCTTGCTCTGCGCTATGACCCATGCCCATCAGACTGTCTGCTTATATTGATAACATAAGAACATGTGTTTTACCACATCCTAAATGTCTATACAGAGGTTGTTGTTCGGAGTGAAAGCCCAAATGGATTGATAGCATAAGAACATCAGCCTTGCATTCAATAGTGCGGGCGTTCTGCTACCGACATTTTGACACCGATGTTTGCATCTAATATAAATGAATGTGATATGATAGTACACGATCCGTACCAGTCAAACTGTTTGTGTCGGTAGCAAAACGCTCGCACTATTGAACGCAAGGCTGCTACCACATCATCAAAGTGTGCTACCACACTCTCAGGACATCCGCACTATGAAGACGTTGTTGAAACTTAAGACTAAAAAGGATTAATAATAAAAATAGGTGTCTAACTACATCTTGAAGGTGTTTGCTCAGTATAGGCATTATTTAAACCTATGATGATAGCATAATTAATACAGTGTACATGTATTATATAACAAAAATAACCATGCAACTAATTTAATGCAAAGATGACTAACTAGTGTCTTACGCATGGAATGGGAAAGAACGTTATAAAGGTGAACGTGTATCTACATACCTCTAGCTTCTGCTCTGGCTTATCAATCATTTCTTCTGTTAACCATGCAGGTAGAGCTGTACCTCTTAGTGCCTGAAACATCAGTTAAGATAATCATTACAGTATATAACAGTTCTTCCACGACTGCTTTGTCTGGTGTTTTCACCAAATTATATATTGTTTGAAAGTATGCATAATATTGAGATATTTGTGATATTACATAGCGAATTACCAGTAATACAAACAAGGCCATGCACGAAAATGCATCATAAAACTAGATGACGAGAGTCAGCAACAATGAGTAACAGAGTTACTTACTGTCATAGTGCGGAAGATCTTGATATCTTCCACTTTGAACTCCTTCCACACAGGTGATGGTTGTTGAAGAATTAAACGGAGAGACACAATGTTTACAAGGTCAAACGAAAACTGAAATGTGCAATTTGTGAAATGCAATGAGAACATATAACAAATTAACTAAATATTGACTACCAAGATTGTTTTATTATATGAATAAGTATTGTGAAAATTATATTTATTTAAGTATAAATGTATAGCCGAAAATTAAACATCTACCTTTAAATATCCAAATGTAACTTTGAAGCTTATGTTTGAAACCTTCTGTGGAACTCGATAGCAAACCGCTTAGTGTGGGCCTGTAGAGCCTTACTATGTACAGTCAAACCTCCTTGAGTAGCCACCTCTGTTAAGCAGCCACATGTATGAACATGTCATCTAGTTTAGTACTATATAATCTGTATTAAGCAGACACTTGTCTTAAGAGACAATGTTTTGTAGCTTCCTTTGAAAATTTTACCATAATTATGTAGAAAATAGAACGTACATTTTTTCTCGTGAGACAGAAATAATCTTGGGATCCTGCCTCTGTGTGTGGTTTGGGCATCAGTTTCATGTTACGCAGACATGTACGTACTCGAAGTTCACCTGCAATAAACATAAGTCATCAGTTTCATGTTACACAAACATGTACCTACTTGAAGTTCACTTACAATAAACGTAAGTCATCAGTTTCATGTATACAGATATGTACATAATTGTGTGGTTACATATACAGGATATACTCAATTCTTTTATGGTTACATACATATTAAGTGTTGGGTGGTTACATAAAAACTATTCTTGTGTGATTACATTATACTCAATTATTGTGGGATGACTGATGACACATAATTATACTCAATTCACATGTGGTTATATGTATTATATATACTCAATTGCTGTGGTTACATAGTATATAATACTCAAGTGTTGTATGGCTACATATATTACAGGAGTTTATACCTTGTTCTCCATTTGGTTGGATGACTCGGAACTTTGCTCGGATAGTAAGCAAAGCTACATAGTAGTTCTTGAACCGAATCTCTCCGACCTAAAACAACAACAGCCAATGTTTTAAATTACATAATGCTTTAATATTCAGATTTAGTATACTAGGTATTATACATTTAATGTATCTCAAACACTGTATAAATATATTTAAATACATATTAAAAAATGATTTTGTACATGAAAATTGATCATAAAACATAGTTAACAAATACAATGTAGACTGGGTATTAAACATACGCTGATGATATCAACTAATACATGCATTAAGTAAAAGCTTGTGAAATTATATATTATATAACATTTTAAACAAAAACAAAAATATTATTAAAATGTATTGGTACAGTGTACTTAAGAATGAAATAATATAACTACCAAACACATAAATATTAATTATTATTTGTAGTAGGCCTACACAGTGACAAAACCTTCAATTGTCTATTACAACAGTTTTGGTTTATTCACCTGTTACAAAAAGTAACAACATTGAAAAGCCTTAGACACTTAAAATTTTTAAACATGTAGATATGCAAATGAGATGTAACTATAAATTACTACGGTATTTCAAAAATTTAATAGAACATAGAATAACAAAAATAAGCAAAAACCAGCCTCTGTAGCACAGTGTTTAACAAACCGGGCTTAACTTCTTAAGACAGGTAGTTACTGAGTTTGAATACTATTCATTGCATATGGGATTTTAATCCCAGTACCAGTTCCAACCCAGAGTGAGTGCTCTGAAAGGCTCAATGAGTTGGTGTACTACCATTTAGACCGACCAGTGTCCACAACTGGTGTAACAAAGGCCATGGTATGTACTGTCCTGTCTGGAAAAAGGAATATAAAAGATCCTTTGCTGCTTATCAAATAGGAGTAGTGGATTTCCTCTCACATACTACCGGTAACACCAACTAAATGTCTTGGCCAGGCAGTCGAGGCAGCTTGACTGCATGTCCATGGCAGACATGCTTTAACCTTAATTGGATATAAACATGTAAATAAGTTATAACTAACTAACTAACTAATAAGCAAAGATCTATCACTATTAACTTACCGTATAGAATATGTACAGTACTGGTATACATGTACCGGTATATAACACGGGATATTACATACACAGTGCTCTACATTCATGTTCTTACTTACTCTTCTTTGGCTAGTAGATTACTTTTACTCAGCAAGTTCTTGAAATTAACAAGTTACTAGGCATAGAACCACTTCTTTTAAATATGTATAATATTATAATTTATACTCCCAAGATCTAGAATTTGGTAGAATAAAATAAAAGCGTAGAGATCTTAATCTTCTTCGAATCAGATCAAAGCTTTTGAATATGATAGAGATATTTCTTTAATAGCATGATCATTTAGCTAATGAAACATATGTTTTGGACAGTAAAGAACAAAACAAAAATAAATTTCAACCCAGTGACTAAATTTGGATTGGTGTCGATAGTAAAACAAGCAACACTGTTTTTCAGTGTGACCAAAGTAGCAATGTGTTCATGGACTCAATTTAATTTTATGCATAGTTACAATTTAGATAGCAAATATGTATATTAAAAGTTTATTATTGATGTTATTGGGAAAAAAAATGTATTTAGTAGTCTACATCACCTATGTATCAAAAATCAAACGTAAACTACAAAAATACAAAAAGAATTTGAAACAAAAGTAAATATTAAATACAATAGTGAAAATTCAGATACTATCATAGCAGAAGATATTTGTAGAATTTGACATTAGTAATAAACAAAGAAAAGGAATATTTTGTTCACCTGCAGAAACAATGTAATACACAGAAATCACCTCAGGAGTCAAGGTTTGTAAAGACAACTCCAAAGGATAAATTGTTTGAAAAACAGCATATTACATGAAGTGTCACACACATATTTTAAAAATATTAATCTTTCCTATTAAGGTCCACTTAAATTTCTTAATAAATGACCCATAAGGTCAAGATTTTCAATGTCCACGGGCACAGTAAGCTGTTATAGCAGACGCCAAATGACCGATTCTGCAGTCTGCATAAAATACTGCCTACACCTGGCAAATGGAGACTCAGCCTCTGTAAACATTTTAGTACTAGAAATCTCTTCTTTTCTTTTCTTACGCAGGTACATGTACATACCCTGCTGTTGGAAAATATGAACATTCATCAGATGCTACCAGTTTTAAAATAGAGAATACTTTTGGAATGTTTTCATAAAATATATTTTCTGATCAATTGCATTTTAAAATTTGATCAACAAGTATAATTATTATTATGTACTTCAAAGCATAACTAATGCCTATATATATTCTGATATACATTGTAATGATTATTAAAGTTCATTAATGTTTAACACCTCTAAACAAAACTAATTAAACCTATGTCTACTATACTAGTCATGTTGTATTTTGAAATAGAAAAATTTATAGTGAAAATAAATGCAAAGGAAAAAATTCTTCATGCAAAAATTAATATTGATGGAAAAGAAATATCAAAAATAAAAAGTATTTTTGAAAATATACTAAATAAAAATGACAAATCAGTACAATAGAAGCATAGATGTAGTATGAAAGAAATTGTATTTCTAATGAACTTACCTTATCTGTCATGTCCTGTTGTGTTTGTGATTGGAACAGAAACAAACATAGAGACACCAGTCAACATATAATTAACAACAATTTTCCGTCTAACTTATCCTCACTATAAACTAACATTGAATCACAAACATAAATGTTGAAGAAAATCTATATGCAAGGAATAAACAAACACTATAATATGTTAATACATAAATACTTACAATGGAGGATTCAGGGGCACTTTGCCACCCGTCCGCACCCCAACCCAATATTATTGTTAAATATTGATTTCTACATTAAATGATTCGAACAAACAATGCTATACATACACAAAATATTTGACGTTGCATGCCATTATAGCAGCAATAACATGTTAGTGTCTGCTAAGCACCTTAACTTTTACCTATTTCAAAATGAATGAGCCTATTATAAAACCTAATATTTTAGATGTTAAATTCATTGATACTATCAATAGAATGTGATACACAATTCAAATAACAAAGTAGATGGCATCAATCAATTTTCATACATACATGTAGTAAATAAATATTGGTTAACTGTCAAGCATTGAACATATAAATTCATGATTACTGTAAATATAAATATTTTACAAAATACACACATAATGAAATAATAAATGTAATTATATGTATGTAAAATGAATATCACAATGATTTGAGTGTTAGTGCTTGTGGTTTGGGGTGAGTAATTGCACTTGATTACATGAATTGTACAATGAATATTTAACGATGCCCCAGTATGAAAAAAGAAATCGGCTATTGAATCTCAGGTGAGTAACTATATAAGTACAAATCAATCTTCAGATTGTTGAAAAACTGTTTCTTTCATTACAGTTATGCTGACATTGTTTGTGACTTTGTGCTATTTACTATTTGCGCTATTTACTGTTCCATCCCGAAACCCCTGACTGATTCATCAAAGCCTGTGGTGTGTGCTATCCTGTCTTTGGAAAAGCTCATGTAAAAAATATGGTCGACATAAACATGTGCTTGACATCCAATAGTAGCTGATTATTAATCAATATACTCCAATGGTGTCATTAAACCAAAATGTGTGTGCTTTAGATTGGTCAGTCTCTAGTAATCAAACACTGAGACCAACTGCTCGCCTAACTAATTCCTAAAGCAGGTCCATATTCAGGATTCTTGGTGGGAGGGTTTGGTTTTAAAAAAAGTGGATCTTCATTAACAAAAATTGGAATTTGTTTTATACAAATAGACCAATTTCGTAGACAAATGGGTGTGATATGGTGTTTTTGTACAATTTTCCCCATAAAAAAATGTGTACACACCCATCGAACCCCACCCACACCCTAAGGACAGTAATGTGTTGGTCACCAAACCTTTGCAAACCATAAGCACTGGTGAATGGTCTAACACTGTATTCTGGTGCAATGTTAATCAAGACATGCCAAGAGAACAATTAATATGCAAGAACAATCGCATGCACTAATTAAAAATTCTTAATTAAATACATTAATTTGATTAAAGTGACACAAGTAGATCTGCCGGTAAACTACTTTTGGAAAAATTGTGTTGAAGTCTCCATGTACTATAAACCCATACGTTTTCAGACAAATACATGCGTATAGAATCCCAAAATGTATGAACAAAACATCAATACAGTACTGCAATAATAATGTAAAATATGTTATATACAGAATTTAGAAACATACAAACAATATAGGACCACATGCAGTGTGACAACAATATTAAACATAAGATTATAACAAAACACCTAGAGCTTCCCCAATCATCCAATGACACATAACTTCAAAAACTCATACCTCTGGGCAAGTTGGATCCTTATAGAAGAGAAGCAATAATTATAAGAGAAGAAAAAACAAAGAAATATGTTATAATAATTATAATTGTCTAATGAAATACTTATAAAAAATAATACATAACCAGTATCCTATATATATATATACTGTGCACAAAAGTTTATCAATTACATACAAAACTTGAAACACACACAACCTGATAGAATGTTGAATTCATTTGTACACATTACTTAATTGCTGTACAACATTTCTAAAGTGACCCGCAGTAACTTAAAATGTCATCACTTTAATGTCAGCTGATGTAATGGAGAGGTACATCTACTAAAATATAGAGAGAGAGTCAATAATGAGTGTGCGCACCAGCGGCATTAATGACAGCAGTACAATGTCTTCCCATGCTTCTAATGCCATTAAATGAGACCACTGATCTCAGGAACTGTAATAGCGTTCCATTCCTGATCCAAAGCAAGTTCAAGGTCAGGGACATTCAGGATGTGGGGATGGATTTCACGTAACCTATGATTCAAAATATGGATTCATTCATGAATAATGCCTGATCCGAGTGTATTCTAGACCAACTCAGATGTTCTGGATGTGATGCTGCCAGGGGAATGGCAATGACAGGGTGATGTGCATGTAATCGAACTTTAGTGCTTGTGGTTTGCGGCAAAGTCTAGGCTAAACGAGGTGCACTTTGGAACCTGTGACATCTAGATGACGTAACCAACTATTGATCTTCTCTTCTACCTGAACGTGGTCAATCTCGTACCTGCCCAATTTGATGTACGCATTGTCAGTGATGTGAACACGAAAGTACTGTGCAACTTTGTGTATGTGTTGGCCGGCGTTAAGTCATCCCATTGCTTCGTGACGTTGGTTTTTGGATACGCCTGGATGGCGACCCATGTTAAATTCAGAAAATCTCTGTATCATTTTTTAATACTGTTGGTTCACTGTGCAGGGAAATGTGGATTCAATCCATCCGTATCGCGAGCCCAACTGCACCGCCATGTGTACAAGACATTTGCAGTTCACATAGACATGCGTCTTCCATTTGGGTTTGTTCTCAGTTAACCTGCAGTTAATTAGTTTTAACACTTCTACGGTCACACTATTGTTTGCAAATAGAGCAGAGCTGAAAGTTGTGGTGCCAAAGACAGTGATTGAGGGTCTTTAAACAGCGAAAGAGACGACCTGCTGCTGACTGTGGAGTTCGTGGAGGCAGTAAAACTCACGATTTGAATTTAAGGAGCATTAATGATTAATAAACTGAACGAACAAGAAGAAGAAACAGTAATGACACCAGGTGTTTGCAGAAGTTATTCATATCCTGCCCCAATTGAATGGTTACATCACTCTTACACTTACAATGATTTTAACTATCGCAATACATCATCATGTATTAACAAAATTATCAAACATCATCAAATCTGTAATGATATGCATCATTCTAGGTAGCACCTACAGTTCATATTAAATCATAATTTGCAAAGAGCGTATAGACCACTGACCAGAGTGGCAGATGAATAAATTAAAACCTACCTCAGGATGCATGACATTGGGAAAAGTAACATCAATCACTTTGCAGCCAGAATTAAATTCTGTTCTATGATCCCCAATAAAAAGAGTAACTGGGTTTTTAATCGAACTGTGCAATGGCTTTTCAGACATTACGGACACTCAGACAGATCTACTTTAGATCTCACTGTCTGGCAATTTTCTTACTTCAAGGAAGTTGTCAGGGAAGCTCATATCAGAGTTCTTTCCCTTTGCTTACTAACTTTTATATCCATTAAATATTCCAACAAAAATATAAAATACTATGTCAGTAAATATTATTTTAAAATAAGAAAACATAAAATAACACTATATTATATTTATATAATCAAATGTAACATTTATATTTGATCTCGCTCGAACTCGCAGTCGCGTGTCCCCAAGTATCCAAAATGTCGGCCTTGGATGAGGAATCGATTTCTGACGCCGAACGGGTAAAATGTTTATTTCTTTATCATTTCTTTAACATTTGGGGTACTTTTTGTGATTTTTAAAACTAGTAGATAAAATTAACTGAACATGCAATGCTGTATAATGAACGCAGTTTGAATTTACGAGATTCGGTGGGTGGGTCCTTGCCAACAGGTGCACTTCCGCCTTCTACATTTAATCAATTGTATTACAGATTCGGTATTTATGGCTCGTGACACATCACAGTAGTAATATTTATGCTTTTACATTGTACTTGTATGTTATAAGTAACGAACTGTGCTCATTTTGTTAGATATTTCAAAACATTATTTGTATTATCAGTGATTTTCTTTTTGCATCCGTGTCACCCCATAAAATTCTAGTAAATTAGTAATACTAATACTTAATTATTATAGCACCCTAGTCCATAAATAAACAACCTTTTCTTAATAACGTGATATTTGTCTTGTTACTAGGTCGGGTTATTATATATCCATTATCCGTAGTTCAGCGCAAGAGTGTCCGCCTAAGGTTTTGATAGGTTATTTCCAATTCTAACCAGTGATCCACGACTGTGCTATCCTGTCTGTGGCAATTGCACATAAAAGATCCCAAGGTTGCTGTTCGAAGAATCTTGAGTAACATGTTGCAGTAGCAAGTTTCCTCTTATCAAGTATCGATATAACTGCGTTTGACATCCAATAACTGCTCATCAATAATCAATGTGTTCCAGTAGTGTTATTAAACTTTATCTGTATTTTCCATTGTATATATTTCTATGGTACATTCAGGGCACAAAATTTCACGCGAACCGTCGTTCAGTTCGTGTGTCTGTTACGCAACTTGAAATTCACGTGAACCGATAATCGGTTACGTGGTGGATCGTTACGTTCAGTTCTGAAACTAAAAG
>JAULBR010114097.1:0-10032 GCA_032355825.1 Melanodrymia aurantiaca
GCAAAACAAGTGATAGATAAATAGAACAAGCTAGCTTCACCTTGAACAGGAACCTGAAATAATCAAATAGAGTTTAGGAACAAGAATAAGGGTATTAATTAAAGGGGCACAGTCTGTTTCCGCATTACCTGTATATTAAAACAAAGATTAAATAAGAGTACATATATAATAAAACAAAACTATATACATAAGTCATAAAACCTAATAATGTCACATAAGTTCAGCTAATACACAGTATTGTGTAGACTGGCATATATATATATACCATTGTTTGTTACACAATTTTGTATAGAGCTGCATAGCACAGTCAGAAAATGTACTAGTACCGGTACATTGATAACATGGAGTTCTGTTGCCATACGACAACTGACTGCAGTTTAAATTTTTAGAAAAGTGCTGTTTTATTGACCAAATGTTTTATTAGTTGTTTTAGAATTATCAGTATACATTTGTAGGGATAGTACATTTTCAGACTGAATAGTGATTTTTGAAATTCACTATTCCTTTGGGATAGTGGGAATTTTTTTTAATTTCGACCCCTGCTCATTATAGCGGGTTGCAACACCTGCCTATCACATCTGTCTGCTATCCTATCACATTTTTTTGCTCGTCATATCAAGATATTTGCAAGCACAATATTTAGGTCTGCTGTAACGTTATTGGCACAAGATTATTTTCTATATAGTTTATATTATTAATATTATTATCTTGTTACGCTCTGAGATCGAAACTATTTCATGTAAAATGGAGAAATGCAAACAAATAGCAATAACTTGTGCACATGTGTTTTTCCATTTATATTTCCCAGATTGGTATTATTCCTAGTGGATGTAAGTCCCTGAGAGCACCACAAGCCCAGCTGTAATTGAGAAATTACTGATTAGACTAATATTAGATATTACAGTAAATTGCTAATATTTCTTGATACTATAGTATAGGATGACAGTAAAATGTGAATGTGATTGGATTGCAGACGAATGTGATAGACAGGCGGTATGCCCCGCTATAATACTGCAGAGAACATTGAAAAACATGAACTAATATGTAACCATCATATCTTTTTCATATAGATTGTTCATTGTGTGTTTTGTTAAATTATTTTAGGTAATAGCAGGACGTAACGAAGGACAAATTTCGAAAGGTCGATGTATCGATCCTCAGTGGACCCATTTGGTTATTTCTTGTTCCAACCAGTGATCCACGACTGATCCATCAAAGGCTGTGGTGTGTTATCCTGTCTATGGGAGAGTGCACGTAAAAGACCCATTGCTGTTATTTGTTCTTAGAGCGTAGCCTATACGGCAAGAGCAGGTTTTTCTCCTGACACTATGTGTTGGCATAAACATGCATTTGCTCTATAAACTGATTTGTGTTCGTTTACACCATATTTTGACACCTAATAGTGGGTCTTTTTTTTTGCTAGGGTGTCGTTAAACAAATATATAATAATAATAATAATTGACATTCAATAACCTCTTACAGGCCTGTGAAAATTGAAAATTTGCGGAACCCATTTATGGGTTACTCCAAAATATTTTGTGTAACCCATTATAGCATTATTATGTTGCTAAATATGTAGTGACAATATAAGCAGTAGCTAGGTATAATTATCATGTTGTAGTAATATGTGTTTTTTTAACAACATAAACTGTTTAGAAATAAGGGACTGATAAAAATATATATATATTCCGCAAAAAATTTTTTTTTTGCGTCAACGAAAAATGGGTTACGCAAAACAACAATTGCGCGAACCAAACGATCGTTCGCGCAATTTTCGCAGGCCTGGCTTATTATTAATCAAATATGTCCCAGTGGTGTCGTTAAGCAAACCAATTTATCTTTTATATTTGTTTCAGGTCATTGTCGAGTGCTGAAGACTCAAGTAGAATGGGTCAGTATGAATTCAGCAAAACCGTCATTGAGAAGATTCTACGTCGGGCATTCCTCGATGGCGTGATAGAGTTATACGAGAATTCTCCAATTGGCCGTATTTATTCTGTTGCTCTTGAGGGTGATTTGTCTCTGACCATTAACAAATACGAGACATTTGACATCAGATTGTTCGAGATTGCACAACGAGCACCAGAGAAGAAACCTGCAAGTAAAATATTTAAAACTGAGCCTTCAACGATTGACGTTACTCTAAAGACGGAAGAAACTAAACAAAAGATTAAGGATGAAAGTAATGCAGTTACTTCCCCTGTCAATGTAAAAGTTGCTAACCGTTTTGACAGTCTTCCAACTGAGAAAGTTTCAGATAATAAAACACTCACCGAATGTTCAATATTAACTACAAGTAAATTAAAAGGCTCAAAGACTTTGTCTGTTAAGACATCGAATACAGCTGATGTCACTCCTTTGTGTCCTGGAAATGAATCTTCAAAAACAGAATCGCTGTCAACCTCAGACATGCGAAGAAGACCAGCTCTACAGACAAGTCCAGAAGCAAGTTTAGATCCACTGGCAAGCCTAGATCTTCGGAAAAACCTTTATTCACTAACTCATCGTGATCCAAAAACAAGTTCAGATCCACAAATATGTCTTGATACAAAAACTAGTCCAGATCCACAAATACGTCTAGATACAAAAACAAATATAGATCTACGAAAAAGCCTTGATGAACAAACAAAACTATATCGAAGAAAAAGCCTAGAATCACCAGTAAGCCCAGATCCACAGACAAGCCTAGAATCACAAACGAGTCTAGAACCACAAAAAAGCCTTGATCGACAAACAAGCCTAGAATCACAAAAAAGCCTTGATCCATTAACAAGCCTTGAATCACAAACGAGCCCAGATCAGCGAACAAGTGTGGATGTTCCAATGAGCCCGTGTGTGAAGCCTGTTTATATCTATGATGATGTGAGAGATGATGAGCCTCAGAACGCAACTGAAATAAAGTTCCAAACACGTAAACTTCAAATTTCAGATGAGAATGATGAATGTGAGTTTATTGGCACAACTTTAAAAATTTGTAAACGAATTTTTAATCATTTAATTTCCATTTAAATTTAAGAATAGTTAAATTGTTTAAATTCTTAATTTTTGGGTATATAGTTAATTAATATTGAAGTACAATAGTTCCATTTTGTTTTCATTTGTATCTTACTACTGCACCATGTTAATCATGGTCTACTAGGCAGCATTTTCATTTTAAATAGAGTTAAATAGCTAATTTGTGTTCAAGTAAAAAGTATCATTTGTTTTTAAGAAGGGGTCTATGTTTGGGACTGTATAATGCTACTAAGGACAAATCTCTGTTGCTACAATAATTCTTAATGAATGTTCAATATCTTTATAATAATTCCTTTTCTCCTTTCAGCATCTGAAACTATTTTAATTGATGATGAAGAAGAAGTAATTGCCAAACAAGTACCTAGATTAGTATCTGAATCTAAAGTTAAGCGCAGAAGAACTGATCGCAAGCGCAGTATTCAGAATAGACTTAGAGGTCAGTCGACGAATGGGTATGACAGTTCTAGTTCTCCTGCAGACAATTTCTACAATGCTTGCCCTCTGTGTTCTGCATTGTTCCGGAACCGGGACTACTTTGTCATGCATGTTGAAAGTCATCGCCAGCAACTGGGACAATCTTGTCTCATTTGCTCCCAAGGAAATTTGCAGACGGAAGGCTACCTGTATCATCTGGCTACCCATCATGGGACATCTCTTATTCAGGCCGCTGCAGATATGTCTGGTCTAGGACAAGAAGGACTTCCATCTGCGTCCTTGAGGCAGGCACAGTTCCCTGTTGTAAACTCAGAAGGTGAATTTAGATGCTTGCAGTGTGGACGTGACTTTCTGACAATTGGAATGTTGGAGAGTCATGCAGAATCTCACAGGCTTGAGGATCTTGATGCCGAAAAGGAAGAAACCCTCCATACTGAGATGATGGAATCGACGGAGATGAGCTACAGCTGTGAACTGTGTTCGGAGGTGTTCGCTCATCCTGGATCACTGGCCGAGCACCACCGACAGGAACATGGACTCCAAGTGAAGGGCCAGATGTCCTTGTATGTCAACGATCACACTGATGACAGTTCCTCCGAAGAATCCTTTGTCGTTGTCCACAAAGGTGTGGACGTGTTTACTTGTCATCGCTGCGGCCGAAGCTTCAGATCGTGGCGCAGTCTGAAGTATCATTATCTGACCACCCATGGTCTGCAGTACACCTGTGAGGTGTGCCGTAATGCATTTTCTAGTCAGCGACACTTACAGGCGCACGAGCAAACGCATGTCTCGACGTTGGCCGAACCCGTTTTCAAGTGCAATATTTGTGGGAAAACGTTTCCAACTGTGACCCATTGTACAGCGCACAAACGAAGTCATACCAGTGCCAAACCTCACACTTGTGATCTGTGTGGCTCGTGCTTCTTCAAGAGGGGTGACTTGACGAAGCATGTGCGGACTGTTCACTGCCCCAAGAAGCACTTTATCTGCAAGGTATGTGGCAGGACAGGAACACGGTCAGATAATATGAGGGTTCATGTTAAACTGCATCAGAAATTCATGAACAGAGATCAAGTGGATCAGTTGATTGAAGAGGTCTACAATAAGTAATACCAGTCTCTTAAAAACTTTTGTGTGGTTAGGAGATTGTGCATAAATGTCAATGTGTTTCACAATCCGAACAATGTTCAGTAAGGGGTAAAAGCCCATTTCGGATTGCAGTTCATGGAAAACATGGTCCACAGTTGATCAATGTTTTATGTTAGGATTAGAAGTGGAGGGAGTGGGTCAAACACAATCCTAATTTTGTGCAGGTTGTGAAACACAGTGACTTTTATGTACGTACCCTAATGAGGTGTTTCTTGTAATTTAAAAACCTTAATGTGTTCGACACCTCACCATCTTGATTGAGTAAAGAAACTGAGCTAGTCACTTGTGAATAAACCCATGAAAGGTCAATGTCATAACATTTAAAACTGTTTATAGTTACTCCATTATGATTACTGTAATAACTTGACTATCAATGGCTAATCGTTATTGTTCACTAGCACAAGTAAAGGAACATCACTGTAACTTGTGGTTAAACATCAAAGGTCAGGGTCACAAAGTTTAAAACCAGATACTTTGCAAGTTAAAGATTTCTGATGACTGCAGTAAAATGGCCTACCAATTATGGTTATTGTTTGTATGCATACACTGTTCACTGCCAGATTAGCAATCACCCTTTGCCAACTGTTTAATCATGCATGGCTCAAAGTGCCTTGTTTGTCATTGATTATAATCTGATATTGAATGAGCTACCATTTAATATGTTTATGTCCCACATGAAATTATTTGGATTTGTCATATTCTTTAGAGATTGACTTGAATGAAAATTAATTCACAAGGGCCATAAAAATAATAAGTTTAATACAGTGAGTCGAATGTATGCTGTTTTATTAATTACTACAGGCGTTTTATTGTTATACTCATAAAATTTGTTTACTTTGTTGTGTGTACTAGCCATAATACAAGATGAAGGCCTGTAAATGTGTGAAATCTTGTTCAAAATTTAGGACAGATTGCATTTGACAAAACTTTTAGTGGTGGGCACTGTCATTGGTTAATAACTCATATTATCCATTCAAGAACATTTCTTATTTTTCAATATTTAAGAATAATACGTACATGTATGTATTATTGTGTAGAAAACTACATTTGATTGTTGTCAAACATTTTGACTTTTAGGCTTCATAATCTGATGTATGCAGCTTTCAGTGCAATATTTATACATGTTCTGCATAATATTTTGTTTTAAATTAATATCAACATTAGATCGTTAAAGATCTAGGAAACAATGTGTAATACTAGTGATTTAGAACATGTATACTAGCGATTTAGAACATGTCTGATCTGATCTCGAGAGCCTGTGATGACATGTGTTTTTGGATAGCTGGTAACTTATGGTTATCTTTTATTCTAACCCATTATTACTCCAGCATCATTTCAAGGTATAATCTGGACCATTTTTCTCGGGTCCCTTTTTGGAAAATTGGGGGGAAATAACGAGTGAGCCGTGAAGACAGAAAAAGGGGAATTTCTTTATTTAAGGTTTTGTTTTCGCGGTAGGCAATGGGGTTTTTTCACGTTATAAAGAAAAAGAACTTTTTATCCCAAGTCATCTGTTATGTCACTAAAAAAAAGGTTTTTTGGGGATAAAAATTTTTTTTTCAAAATTGGGATGGGGTTTTTTTCAGATTGAGAATTCCCCTTAGTGGAATTGGGCCGGTAATCGGCCCCAAATTGTATGGTAGATTAAACCCTGCATTTGCGGTTAGTAAAACTCTTGGTGCTTTTCACATTGTGGAGGTAAACATCGCTGCAAACTCCTAAACAGTAATTATAAAGAACAATCATTTAATTTCCAATCGGCTGTGGTTTGTTTTTAATTACTATGTTTGTCACCTGCCACCATCCTATAGAACATTTTAAATGAGTTCCCCACAAGTTACCATGACTATCAAAGTGGAAGAAACAATCTTGGATCCACTGGTCGTACGTACAATGTACCTATCAATGTATGAAAGTACAGTGAAACCTGTCTTAAGCGGCCACCTAAGGGAGTAGCAAAAAGTGGTCTCCTAAGACAGGTGGCTGCTTAATACAGGTCATAATGTACTAAAATTGATGATTTGGAGAATATTATAGTGACCCTTTAAGACAGGTGGCTGCTTAATACAGGTGGCCGCTCAAGCAGGTTTGACTGTAAATTCTTACTCCTTTTTGACATAATGCTGTTTTGTATCATCTACAGTTGAGTTGCGTGTTTTTCAATTTTACAATGTTTACATTATTATTTATTATTATGCATAGCACTACATAATGTTTTAATACAATTGTCTTCCCACTTTTCTTTTCATATTTTTATGATATCTATACTTTATTATCAATGTTTTGTAGTTTGAAGCCAGATTTTGTCTTTGATAAGCATGTCAGTGTGTTTGTAAGCATTTGTTCACTAATTTTATACCGTATATTCACTGTACATGTCACTCACTGTACAGTGTGCCGAACCTTGTTAAACCATACGGACCGATTTTGAAAAAGGAACACTTTCGTTTTATCGAATCAAGTTAACAGAAATTTCCTTAAAAGGTGGTATGGGGTATTGATGCTACCAGTCTTACACGTTAAAAGAGGTCGGCATGCAACTCCATACGTTAGGTTTGTGGACTACTGGCCCGGTTGTTCGAAACCTAAGGTCAGAGCTGATTTAACTTTAACCTGGGTTAGGGTATATTTAACTCATAGTTAGTGATAACCAACGTATGAATAACATATAATACATTTTTTATCTGTAGTTAAATTTAACTCTGGTTTAGGCACTTAAACTCAGAGTTGGTGTTAAACCAGGTTTCAAACAACCCGGCCCTGGTGTTTAATTTATCACTTTTTTTTATACCCGTGAAATATTTTTACGAAAATACATGCTTCTCAGACATATTTACCCTATTTATTTTCAACATGTAATTATAAACAAAGGTTTTTAGAGCATAATCATTACATATTCATAATTTTAATACTAGTAGTCTAGATATGGTTACAGCATCTGTCTTTTTTGTTTGTTACAAATCATGAGTAAATATTGTGTTTAAAATCCACACTTCATAATAATATTATGAATCTCAAATTCTCTATAAAATAGTTGAGCAATGAATGTGCATAATTGAAAACAAAGCTGCTATTGGTATTGAAAGAAACACCCGACTCATATGTATGTATACGTATTAATATTTGTTCTAGTTTTACTAACCTGTTAAATGTTTACTTGCTCATCAACACCTACTTGTCTACATGTATTTCATTCAAATAAGTTATATAAATTTCTGTATTTTATAGAATACAGGAATTTTGAATATAGTCACCTAATTACCGGGTAAGATAAGGTCGTAAGTGGCAATGGTGTTACATTGTCACTTACGACCTTATCTTAATTAGGTGACGACATACTTGTCATCTGAATGATGTCAAGTTGTATGTCATTGCAGTGTACATGTTGTATTGGCATATTAATTTTTTATTTATATTCACAACAGAATAAGATTTATTAATCCATATAGTTAAGCATAAACGAGTTCGTAAATTCCATATGAAACACACGTGTAATAAAGATATATTTATTACACACAGTGACACTTGTGACGTCATACGCACTTATAGCGTTACAGTGTGTTGACTCTGCAGTTTTGTTTGTAAACACAATTGGAAACATTGTTGTTCATTGGAAATGAACCGTATGGATAATAAAGAAATTATTACACTCGCGTTTATGTCATACTGATTTTACGAAACTCGTGTAAGGATTCATGTATTAGCCTCACTCTCGCTCGGGCAATACAAGAATTCTAACACACGTTTCGTAAAATCAGTATGACACACCCGCTCATATAATAATCTCTATTTATTTACATTTTGCTTGTTTTGTTTACATTGATGTGTTAGATGAAGACTGACTATTGTAAATACATGTACATCTACTGGAACAGGATGTAACTCAGTAGTTGAGCGGCTGCTTCATTTGCAACAGTTCTCAATAATCGTTTCTTCACAATGGGAGTTCTCATCCATTTTCAATCATCAATTTTCATGCTAATCATCACAGACTACCACAGACCAAGGTTTTTAAGGTTTCCTTGTTGGTTTTTTGGAAAAAAATTAAAGATTCATTTTTCATTTCTCAGCACCAAACTGACATTTACATATCCTGTGTATTATCTATCCCCTTGCGAGTTGTCCTAGATGGGATAGATCAGTTCAAAGAATTGCGACGAGTGATGGAAAGAGATTTGTAAATACACTGTATGTAGATGTTTTGGTTCCACTTTATGCAGTTTGTTTCATGTTTAGCTAGCTATTCTGATTATAATACCCTGTATCTATAATACTCGTGATATGGCTTCAGGGAACTGGTGCTAATTTTTGTTCCCTATGTATGTACAATCAGTGTATAATATATATGTTGTAAAGTTGTTATCCTGTGTGGACCGATGCCGAATTGTCAGTGCCAAAATCTATGGAGGAATTCTTTTTTTATATATACAATGTACATCATAAAATATGTTCTTTTTTATTTAAACGATATGTCATCAGCTATTTCCTGCTTATACCTTTAATTGAGATAGTTTGATTTCTGAATATCTTTTGGTGGCTTTTATAACAATCGTTTACTTCCTGTGCTGTCTTTTGATAGCTTTTATTGGGGTAGCATGTGATGTTTTTGGTAGCTTCTTTAGAATTTGCTATACTTTACTAGTTATTCTTTTGGTATTGCTCTTTAGGTTATGTTTAAAATTGTGTTTGCCTTTTGATTGCTTACATTATATATTGCAAGCTGCATGTCGTGGTGGAAGTTTTGGTGATATGTTGCAAACTTTAAACTTGTGTTTTCTGCCAGCTGTTAATTATATATGTTCTGTAACCTGGAAGAATATTGATTTAGTCTTTTACCCTTTCACTTTTTGATTTATTCGTGTTGACTTAGTATTTTCAATCACATATTATATGTGTCAAACTTTCATATTCGGACAGTAACTTCAGAATGTTTTGGAGATGAACATGTACAGTTTAATATCTATCATTGAGATATGCATAATTCACCCCAAGTTGTAGGTTTTCAAGCTAAAATTGTCTTCTATATAATGGTAGCCAGTGGTACACGACTGGTTTGTCAAATTCTGTGGTGTGTGCTATCCTGTCTATGCGCATAAAAGACCCCTTGCTGTTTTTTGGTAAGTGAAGCCTATGAAGCGGCGACAGTGGGTTTCCTCTGCGATCATGTGTCGATATAACCATGCGTCTGAGGTCCAATCAACGCTGATTTATAATCGATGTGTTTCTAGTTAAATAAAACAAACTTTACTTCTATATAATGATCTAATGTTTAAAGACGATCGCTCACCATTTCTCGTGACAAAAGCAGTGGAACCAGCCACAAGACAATTAATTTGCGTATAATCATTATAACAAACGAAAACACTGTCCTTGTTCATCTACATAATTGTATACATTTATTATATGACTACAAACAACAACAGAAATGTCAAA
>JAULBR010114108.1:0-10032 GCA_032355825.1 Melanodrymia aurantiaca
AATCATTAAGCAATTATTATAGTAGTTGTTATTTGGCAATGATGTTGAAATGGTATTGTTAAACGTGCGTAGAGGTCTAAAAGCCTTGCCCGAGCATTCCTTTAAACTTTTTTGGTAAAAATAAATAAAAATAACAACCATCTTGTTTTAATTTTTTTGGAAAATTTATTAATTGTTCAGAGATAATAATATGCACATCTCTGGCATGAAGAGAATGTCATTTGAATATACAATATTGTTCCACAGGCAGAGTAAACAAACTCTACAAAAGTCTAAAAATATAATAATTTTGATAAATAAACTTCCCTTAAAGTCCTGTTACATATGATTATGTTTATATGGGATATAATGAGCTATGTACAAGCATCGTGATATGTACTAATTGGCTCTATGATCTGTACTAATGAGCTACACAAAGCACTATTTACAACTTTACATGATGAATTTAAAAAACCTTTACATTATGTACATCAGCAATTAGAAGATAAATGTATTCAATCATGATAATTTTACCAAGCAACAAATTCAGATTTGCCAATTCCCAGTAACAAAGGATCTTACATAAAATGTCAATGCGTTTCACAATCCGTTCGAAGAATATTCGAAAGGGGAGAGGGTTAAAAGACCAGTTCGGATTGCTTTTTGTGTAAAAACATCGGTCCACAGTTGATCAGTGTTTTATGTTAGGATTAGAAAGGGAGGGAGGGCTTAAGGGGGACAAATGCAATCCTAACTTTTTGCAGATTGTGGAACACATTGACATTTATGCACGGTTCCTAACCTGAGAATGGTAAAATGGATGTTTGCAATGGTATGGGCCGTCATAGGTTGCTATGTCAATAACAAGTATACATAAAGTGCACACCATTACATCGATGTGTAAAGTCTAGGTCTCATAACAGATAGCAGATGATCGTAGACCTGGGGCCTGTTTCACAAAACATCGTAAGTCTAGTTTATGACTAGTTGTGGACGTAAACGTAAGTAGAGAAATTTCTATCGCTAACTGTTAGTGATACGACTATTGTTAGTAGCTGAGACGTCATGGGTTTTTGGTCATACTTTTTGTCACATATTTACGTTTACGACCACAACTAGTCGTAAATGCTTTGTGAAACAGGCTCCAGTTCTATTTTTTATGAGAATAGTTACAGAGTATCTGACTGATCGAGAAATCTGACACTGTTTGTCCTTTCCTGATTACATGCAACGATTACCGGTATTATCATTGTGTATGTCCCAATCCATTGTGTATGTCCCAATCCATTCCTATGACGTACAAGTGACCGCTGGTGCACATCGTTTGGTAGTATTTTAATAAGTCTGCAACTCAACTACTCGACGATCATCTGTCATTTTACGACAACTAAACTCAGGTGTACATATTCTTATGTATAACAATTACTCTTATCAAGTTTACATTTCATTAAGAATGTACTCAAGTGTAGGCCGAGTTCACATATATTTAATAAGTACTGTCTTTTCTATCTGATTCCAACCAGAGTACATCATGCACGGACAACAATTCAACTTCAGGTCTATTATCATGTGTATTCCAGTTCAAACACAGAAAATAATTAGTTTATATGGAATACATGAAGGACCAAGTGATATTTAAAAGAAGGTTGTCCAAGTCCTGTGTTTGCATGGTCCATGAATATCCGGGCTAGAAAATAAATGGTTTGCGTATATGCACCACAAAGAGTTCTACAGAAGCTCGCCATGGAGACAAGCATAATAGAATACATGTAGTATGAAGAGCTAGGACTGATAAAGATAGAATAGAATGTAATTGCTACGAAAGATAAAGATAGAATAGAATGTAATTGCTAGAAAATAAAATAGAATGTAATTGCTAGAAAAGATAGAATAGAATGTAATTGCTAGAAAAGATAGAATTGAATGTAATTGCTAGAAAAGATAGAATTGAATGTAATTGATAGGAAAGAAAGAATCCACAAAGCTCACAAAATTGAAATGAACAGATTTCTATATTTTATGTACAACATTAAACTCCTTGTAATAGCTATTTGCTTTACAATACACACAAACGTCGCTTCTTTAATATCATAAATATTAAAATGATGGAATGTGATAAAATAGTTTTTGATGATTTTTCTCTGAGTATTATGATGAAGTAATATAAGCCATGCAGTGCCGACATACTGGACGAGGCAAAACATGAAGGTAAAACTTGCCATTCTGGTATAATGTAAACGCTAATCAGTTATCACAATACATTGTACATCATTATAGACAGCACACATTGACTGCTTTATTATTGCATTCACGTTTTGATAGAATAATTTACGACTAGGATTAATAAATACAATACAAGCAATGTTTGTCACTGTCATGAGAAATGGCCACTTGTAGGTGTAATTACAGGTGTAGTTGTAGGTTTATATATATGTAGGTGCAGATTCTTTGGATTGTGAAATTGAAGCTTTTTTTCGTGAAATTATACCACAATCCATTTGGATTCCCACAACTTATCCATTTCATTTAAGGATTTGTTGGAATTAAACAAGTACCGGGTATGCTAATACAACTAGCATATAACCCTATTTTTTATTGGTCAATTTTTGTGTTAAATTGGTTCATGATTTATGTATGCTGTCATGGGCAACCAAAAAATATCAGACGATATTGGCCATGTAATTTTTCAGACGTATTAAAATAAATCACTAAAACATGATTTATTAAGCCGATTTGTTTTAGTGTTGTTTGTTTATTTGTTTTGTCTGTTCTCTCCTATCAATCAAGAATTGATTGGGTCATACTGTTAATACATCTGTTTCATTACAAGCGTTTTTGCAACAATGGATGTACTATAAAAAAGAATAAATAATTAGGTTTTTAAGATTTTGGTTATTTGTTTAATAAAAATACAATAAAAATACTTATAGATAGTTACAATAGGTGTGGCATTGAAATAGGGACTGGACTTTGTGTCATCTAAAAACAAATTTAAGGGAATATTATGGGAATGTAGGGAATTACATTCCCAGATTCCTGTTGAAGAATGAGCCCTGGAAATTGGGGTTGACTTGACACATCCACTCATTAAACAGGGCTCACTCTGGGAAATATTTTCTTTTAGCCAATATTTCCAAAATTGTGGTACTTTTCTGGGAAATAGTTTAAAAGGTGCTAATTCAAACAAGATATTGTTAGCCATTTACCAAAATTTGTAGCCAAACATTAAACATATTGGCTACCTATAGAGTGAGCCCTAATTAAAGCAATCTGTATCCCCACTCAAATGTGCTGTAAAACCCTGGAAATATCCCTGGATGCACACCAGTAATGGAGCAAGTGTTTGATCCAAAGCTTGTTAACATCCTAACTTATCATTTATTGTCAATAAACTATTGAGTATCATTTAAATGTGAAGTCACATTTTTAATGAGACCGCGATGAAATGTTCATATAAATACAAATATCAATAGCGTTCATTCATACATAACATATAATGCGTATTGTGACAGAACTGTTAACTCACGTGTATGCAAGTGGAATTTTAAAGGTTGTTTGAGTACAATGTTCAATAGTTGTAAAAAGTGAACTTGAAGCATATTGAGAACAGCTAAAAATTGGTTCACTTGTGCAACTAGAATCACACATCTTAACCTTCTGACTACCGACGTCGACTTAAATAGTGTTATAGCCTGAACAAAATTTGCAAAATAATAAGTCAAAAACTTTTTGAAATAAATATAACTGCCATTTGATATTTGTGAGACATGATGCTTATAATGCATTTATATAGGTTACGCAATTTTTGTGACAGGTATGTAAACATTAAGAGCAAGTTAAGGGGAATAATTCAATTCTCAAAAACATTTAATAACTGTCCAAGTCTTAAATAGCAATTGCAAAGTATCATTGTTTATAATCTGAACAGGCATGAACACATGTAAAACTATAGGAACTATAGTCGTATTTATTGGTCTGAGGTTGTCACTTTCACCAAACCAGTGTTCACTTTGCAAATAAAGACTCATTTTTTAAACTGATCTACACAAGTTGATACTTGGCTAACAGTGGAATAAATTGTCCAGTGTTAAAAGATTTTTCTTCAAAATAGTACAATTTTTGTAAAATTGGCCAACATAAAAGCTGGTACAGAGCTGAAAAACTTAATCACACGCAAGACCAAACTATATTTAAGGCATTTGTTTTGAACTCATAAGATAAGTAGTTTTATTGTATGTGACCTGGAAGAACTGATATATGAAGTCTAATGCTGAAACATATTTGAAATGAAACTAGGTAATACAGAGTACATGTTGAAAATTAATTTCTAACTACAAAAGGACTAGGGTTTCTTGATATGCATGCAGCGAGGTTATTCTTAATGTCTCCATATTAGCGTGCCGAGCAGCCAGTTTCAAACGGTAAACATTGTCTGATAACCCATAACTGCTCACTGTTTAGATGTCATTCAAATTAGTGTCCTATAGACAGGGAGTCAGGATTTACAGATTGTTTGCCGACATATTTATACTCCCAATTTAACATGATGTTCTCTGGGTCGAGACCTGGGTTAGCAAAGTGCTTGATGAAATATTTATCTGCTGAATTTAACAGGATTTTCTGAAGACAGATTGTGGTTGCAGCTTGCTGAGTACAGCAGATGTGTATGCCTATCCAAGTAAACATGTGTATGCTCTTCAGCATATCTCCATTGTATGAGTTTATTACAAAATGAGGTATGGAAGGAAAAAACAAATATATATGATTTAGAAATATGGAAGAATTATATATTGAGGAAGAATAAAGATCATGAATAGTCGCTATGAATACAATCTACAAACAAATAATAATTTGAATATCAACACAAAGTCGTCAACCAAACATTGCACTTATCACAACCTTCAAGACTTTTCAAGTCAACCGAACATTCACGCACAAATTCTGAATAATATTTTCATAAGGTAATATCAGATCATTCAAATTTGAGAGGAACTATTTGATAAAAAATGTTATTTCATTGTCATATGTTTTACTTCACATTAAACGGTACTGACCAATTAATAGAAGGTAACCAATCCATACATTAAAACCATACATATATATTGATTGATGTACAGTTATGGAAGATTGTTTTATATAGATTGATCTTTTAAATTGTAAATTGCCACAGAATTTTCCAAAATGCTTTTCTTGATATTTGACAAATGATTGACAGCGTATCTTCACATACTATTATGAATATTTTCATAAACATCAAGCTCTTGTTATTCCAACAAAATGTCTTGATATGCAATGCTGGACCAAGTTCACTAACATAAAATGCTTGTTATGCTAGGTAGACATCATACGATAATTATCGTTTCTCTGGACAAAATGCATGTTGGGTCAAAACTATTGTACCCTTTAGTAGCATGTTCAGTTATTGGTTACAATTCCATTGCGAGTGTTTTCAATATCGGATATTGAAAACACCTTCAGTGAAGTGACAACCAGTAGCTGCAAGTTGCCATTACTAAAAGCCACGATAGTTTCAGTTTCCCGACATGCGATTTGTCCAGAGAAATAATAAATATCGTATTGTGCATTCCTAGCATTATTCCAACACAATCTCTTGATATGCAATGCTGAAAGAGCTTGTTATTCCAACAGACTTTCTTGATATGCAATGCTGAAAGAGCTTGTTATTCCAACAGACTTTCTTGATATGCAATGCTGGAAAATGTTCACAAACATGACAATCTTGCACATTGTATTCCAATAGAATCTCTTGAATATTTTCACAAATGTCTAGAGCTTTGTATTCCAATAGAATCTCTTGCTATACCATGATGGACATTTTCCTAAACATCTGTAGTTTTTATTCCAAACTAATCACTTGATAGGTCATTATACGTTCCCAACTGTCTCGAGGTTTCTATCTGACTCTTGGTATTCCAACAGAAACACTTCACAAGACTGGAACAAAGATCACTTTCGCTATCACATATAATTAGCATCCAGCCACTGTTTTGGAACCCACTGTGGTTCCATTTCCAGTCTGTTGATCTCCCTTAGCAACTCGTCATAACAACGGTCACTATCCATGTTCACAAGGATGTAATCGAACAAGTGTCCATATACGTCATCCACCTCTCGACCCTTCTCGATGATATCTCGCAATTCCTCGTCCTATAAACACCAAGAAACAATCATTAACAAACAACATTTTCACATCTATATAAACAGATTAGCAGAAGGAATTATTTCATCCGAGTGATGGTGTAATTAATGGTCAAAAGTACATTTGTGATCGTGTTTAATGTCATTTTCATCCATTACTTTTGATATGTCACTCTACAAACATGTTCATCTTTATTAAACAGGAATCATTAAAACACCCATCTGGTATTATGTTACGGCTATATATCAAAAATGAGATATTTCTGTAAATTGTGATAACCAAAAATCTAAATTAAAAAAACACTACAGTACTAACAAGTCTACTGAGGATCGATCCTTCGACTGTATACACCTCAGGTTTATACTAATCACCGAGCACACTAATCATAACAGGGTAATGTCTAGCACACCAGACTAAATTATTTACTTTGCGCTATAGGGATAGTAATTGTTTTTATTTCGTTGTTTGAACAATGTAGCATGTTAAACTACACATTTTTCCTGTAAGATGCCGTTTGTTACAATTCACATTTTCAATGATACATTCAATCGCTTTCACTCGATATAAATAAACATTCTCTCACAAGAACTCGTTTCGTATTCTCTATATGTGGTGTTCTGACACGCCTAGCAATCTATCTACCAAATGGATCACATAAAGTGCTGACATCACATTTTGATCATACTACAGTGTGGCTTATCAACAGTCAGATTGAATGAATGTAATAAATACCTGTATTCCAGTTTTCCCTAGCTTTTGTTGGAGTGTCCGTAATTTTTCCAGGTTTGGCGGACAAATAAATATCACATATGGTTTTAAGTCTGAACTCCGCAACATCTTCAAAGACTGAAAGAAGACACAGTAAGCATTAATTATAGTAATATTTTATTCATATTGTTCATATTTAAAGAAATGGTGTACTTTAATTATTAACTATAAAAACATTATGCATTATGACCAGGGGCAAACCTCTATAATTATGTGAAGACCAATTTTCTTTTTGGCATAGATTAAATCTAAAAAGGGAGATAATTAACAAGTTTTCTATAGCTAACTTTGTTGTTTGAAGTATTTAATTATTGTTGTAGTATGTATCACATTTTTTAAATTTATTTATTACTCTTAACGTATACAGTATAAACATTACATTTTTTCTTTGAAAGTGGATCATTCTCATGATATTGGACGGGGTGGGGGTACATGAAACTGAGTATTTACACCCATTAAAAAATACATGACAAGAAATATTTAGAATAGTTACATATTTTTTTATGTTTTAGTGTAGGCGCTTAGAGGTTTCACATCAGTTTTAAAAATCGACCCCCCTAAACCCCCTTTGGATCTGCGTCAGTGGCGCAGTTTTCGTGTATGAGTAAAGCAAGACATACCTCTGGGTGGAGGTTGAGCACACATATCTGTCCTTTGTTGACAATTTGCCGTATTGCATTGACACTTGTTCCATACATATTCTTCTCAAACTCCCCATACTCCACAAACTTGCTACCGGCGACATCATCGTCAAATGTTGCTCTTGATATGAAATGGTAATCTTTACCATCTATTTCCTCAGCTCTTCTCATCCGACTTGTATCTGCAGAAAAACAAGTCATATATATTGTAAATTGCTATGAATTACATCAATTACAGAAATAGATAATAAGTAAGAATGCAATTTAAAAAAACAAATTTGTTTGTCGAGAAACTATAGGATACATTTTAATAATAGATAAACCAGACCAGTTTGCAATGATCCATGCAGATCAAGACTTGCTTGTTCAGGAAGGGTAGATAACCACGTCAGGAATAAATCATTTATTAGCACGATTATTAATTAATAGTTTGCCACTTCCTTAGTTTAAATACACACTAGGCCCGTTTATTGTGGACATAATGTCCTGATTCTTGTTCTTCATGTTTGCTGATGCTTGTTTGCCGATGGTGGAAATTAGCAATATTACGTAATCGACACTTCCGACCACGGTTTCTTATGATGCTCATAATGGAAAAATGTACCCTATTGGATACACACATAATCAGCTATTAAACATTTCACACTGACAGACAGAGCTCCCAAGAGTCGTGTCCATCTGGTAACCTTCTTGCACCTCTACTAGGCGTAACAAGACGAAATGTAAGATAAAAACATGTTTAATTCATTACGTGGGACAGCAGCAACAAATCTGTCGAAGTCGGACTCCATTAGTCGTTGCCGTAGTTCTTGTATCCCAACGTTGGATGGACCAATCAGAACGATTGGTCTCTTGCGGTTAGGTTGGGGTAAGTATCTTGCCACCTCTTCGTACGTTAGGATCTCTTCACTTTCTGTCAAAGTTAACAGTTTATTTAGTATTCTCATCACTATATCATAATCTGATTCACATTGCCATTGATGGAAGATCAATATGTCATGTTTAATAATGAGACATGTTTACTCTGAATGATGCCTTAAAGTTCAAAATGTCATTGAATCTAAATATTATTTCACTTGTTATACACAGGAAAGCAAATATCTATTACGATGTTAACAGCATGTGAAAATCAAACTGGGTGACCCAGCCTATGTAATATTAAACATGCCTTTTTCAGTTGCTTTATTTGTGGAATAAAATGCGCTTGTTTTAAGGAGTTTAATTAACATGACGCTGTAGCATTTGATGAAAGAAAAATTAATGAATAATTATGCAATGATGTATGGTTATGGATAGTCATATTGCTCATCAGAAGTCATTTAGATTTTGAATTGGGCCTCAAAATAACAATAAAAGGTAGTTGACTGATGTACAAAAGCCATTATCAAAGCTATGGGAAAGAACAACTAACTGAGTAAAACATATAGTCATGCACACCTGCTTCACCAGCGTAGAGAGAAGACTTTTTCTTCTTCTTCTTCTTCTTGTTGCTCTTCCCACAAGCACATGACCTTCCTTTCCTTTTGTTTTCTTTACCATCAGCGGGCAACGATTGCTTCAGAGCTTCACGTCTGCAGCGAATATAACAATATATTACTTTACACCGCTTACCTCTAGCACATTGTTATTACTGATATGTGGTGTCATTTCTTTAATATAATAATTATATAACAATAAAAAGCATGATTCTATGTTGTTAAATACAAGAAGTAAAAGCATAAAAAAGAAATTAAAAAAATTGAACCAAGTATTATTGTGGAAATATTTTTATTTGTTGTCTACCATGTATGGATATTTATTCCAATTTTGATTGTTCTTCGAATAATGCAGTGTAAAAAAATCTTTTTCAACTTGATATTTTTTGGCAGTTTTGTTTATACTTACCGAGTTCTTCTCTCAGGTTATGTCTAGGATTTCCAACATAGATTGCGATATATTTTTTAATGGATCTCCATAAGGAACTTTTTTTGTTTAGCAAAAAAAGTAATGCATATCTATAGACATTTTGAAAAGATGTTTTGTCATTAGATGAGTGCGTAACGGTACTTACTGTTCTTGAAACGACTTGCTGGGGATGAGTCCGGCCAGAGATTGGTCGTCTTCCTCACCTTCCCGGTGAGCCTGCCACCACTGCGCATCATCCTGGTTAATAACATGCAGGATGACTCCCTTTTGAAACGAAATGCCCAGCTCCCGACACGGGATGTAGAGATCCTCCTCCGCATTGTAGTCAAACTGAGCCTTCATGTGAGTCTGTAACACATTATACATCATCACAATATACACATGTACATCACAATATACATCACTATATACATCATAATATACATCACTATATACATCATAATAGACATTAGCTTGTTATCTCAGATTATAGTCAAACTGAGCCTTCATGTGAGTCTGTAACATAGTGGAGCAGATATGTGAAAAAGATGTTCACCTCTGGCAGAAAGCATGAAATTTGGTATATAAGGGTTTTTCGGT
>JAULBR010114119.1:0-10029 GCA_032355825.1 Melanodrymia aurantiaca
GGGAGGAAAAAAAGTGGCCGCTTAACACAGGTGACCGCTGATTACAGGTGGCCGCTAGACCAGGTTTGACTGTACTTTTCTTTAAAATGTTCTTTTCTTTTCAAATGCTTTCAGGAAAAACTAAGATCGATTATTGGATTTCATGATCAATGATCATAATCAATACAGAAAACAGCCAACTATTGATTATAATCAATCATTTGAACATCACAACTCGCTATATAAATCTAAATTTTTTATGAAGATTTAAGAACCGACTCTATCACCGCCACGACACATAATGAATTGTAGATTAAACTTGACAACAATTGTACCTGCACAGGGTGCAATATGTTTTTAAAATTGTGATTAGCAGTTTGTTTTACTGGATGGGAAATGGAAAAGCAACTGCTGGAATTTGATTAGCACTTATATATAATGAGTAATAATATTGCATCGCGATCGCAAGATTTTGCATCGCTATATGCGATGCGAACCCGGTCATTTTGCAGCCTGCTGTTACAGTAGGTCCTCTATGACAAAAGAAGCCTCAGATGGGGAGGGGGTTAAGGATTTTAATATCCTGTTTCAGCCTCGTTTCAGCTCTATCTGATTTGATTAGCACCAATACACTTCCTAAGTGCTTGGTCAGTGTCTACTAACTTGATTTATCCACTGCGTAGAGAGCGGTGTAATTAACAGTGACTTCAGTCCGTACTGACGTTAGTCAATGCAGAGACATCTCTTTCAAACACACATCACTATCTCAAGTCCGTTTAAGCCAGCATCATAACTATTTATTGCAGCTTTCAGCAAATATTTTATACGGCACTTCATCTTCTCATTAAGTTGGAAATAGTGGTCCATATGTCCATTATATACCAACAGAGAGAGACTAAACAATTTTGAACTTGCCTGTTACACAGAGGTTCCCCCAGAGCCATAATGAATAGGAGGCTCCTTACCCATAACTGTTTAACTAAGCGCATTGATTTATTATAATGGAATCGTAAGCCTTTGATTGCAAGCTACGATTGGCAGTCGATGCAGCTGGACTGTGTGACCATGACAGACATGCTTGAACCTAAATAAAATAAGTTATAACTAACAATAGAAACCAGGTCAACCAACCAAGCATCTTAAAAAATAGAATCCCCAAATCCCCTGATTGTAATCAAGTATTTACGGTACATCTACATGTAAGAGTAACTTTTGTACATGTACAAATGTAGGTGCTGTAATTCGTGTTGACTTTGAAAGTACCGAACATTGATTTTGGCTTCTCCAGACCCAAAATAATTAAGTTTTAGGACTTGAAAAAATTTAATTTTAATTAATGACCTTAACTTGAAGTCGTAACTAATCATAAATGGTCATGGTGAAGGTGCACCATAATGTCTAAATTGCTTTGTGAAGGCCTACAGTACTACATTAAAATCAATGGAAAGGATTCAAGAAAGAACTTTATAAAGGTTAAGAGATACTTTAACCTAACTTTAATGGAGAAAAGGAGAAGTGATTTCTAAATAAACATTGAGATGGTTGAACATGACGACCGACATGTATATAAATACATCTTAAAGAGAATCACTCACCATTTTGGCAAGAAAATCGTGATCACATAACAGAAGAGAAAACACTGTCATTGTTTATCTCAATATCTGGAGACAAAATTGCACACATGATATGATTATAGACATCAACAGAAATATCAGTGTTGTTAAAATTGCTTGTTTTACATCATACAAATAACTGAACAAAACACATAACAAAATAGTTTGAACACTTCTACGGTTACTACTAGTCTGCAGATGCAGCAGAGGAAGCGTTTGGTGCTGCTATAAATGATTGACGGTGTCTAAAAATTATGTTGAAAATGAAAGCAAATACATATACATATAAACCCATAGAAGTATAATGTGACTTGAAGTTTTATCAGATTATGTATAATATTGGGATTACAAAAGAAGTATTTTATATGTTTTGTACATGAAACAACTAAAGACCAAAATATGGTGTACTAAATACAGTACCATCTGATGAATAAATCTGTATTCCCATTTGTGTGGTTATAAATGGAAACTTTCAACATTTATATACCGTAGTAACCGTACATGTATTCATTATGGGTTTAATAAAAAAAAAACCAGATCATCTATTACATCCCTTTGAAAGGGATGTAATAGATGATGAATAATTTTTTTGTTAGTTTGCTATTTTTGTGGAATGGCAGTAATATTATTACATTCCGAAAAAAAGTCATCCCATTTAAAACGTCTTATTTTATTCCGTGTCATTTCTCCATTATCACCTCAATTGATCTGGAATGTAGAATTTTGTACAACTCTGTCAATAACGGAATGCATAATGTAAAAATGGCATCGAGGGCATTGCCATTAGTCGCTTTACGGATAAAAAAAAAACATGCAGGCCATTGCAATTATTGATCTGATAGAAACAAAGCCCAAATCCAATATCTGAAGAAGTAATTATCTTATAATATTTTGTCAGTTACTGTGTGAAATATTAGACAAACGAGTCGTGCTCATTGATCATGAATTTGTCTTGGATAAGATATCTGTGCACAGACAGAATTCAACTTGGGCAGATAAACTGCTCTTTATATCTGACCAAATGTTCTTGTAATGATACCGCCAGCCACGACTAAACCAGGAATAATCAGCCCAGATATGTAGTGCTACCGGTACTTGTACCTTTTATCATATAAAATTATACAGACTATTTAGAATCTAGCTCTAAGTTACATTTATATAAGGCTTTGCTTCACAGTTTTCAAGGTTTATTTGAATGCCCCACGGTTCATTTCGGAAAGTTAAGATTATTCGATTTTATCTTTCAGATGCATGCCTCATCTTACGCAATATCTATGTGTACATAATTATACATTTTGAGAAATAATAACATAATTTTATGTAAAATGTGTGAGTACAAATCTGATAGATTATACATTGTACAGGGACAAACAACTGAATTTATGGTCTTTACAAAGCCTTTACAATAAATCAAAGCACTTACAACTCCATTACAATAAATCAGACCACTTAATTAAATAGGTAATGAGTAGGGGGCCCCTATGCCTTATGGCTCTGGGGAAACCTCTGAAAATCAGAAAATGGTGAAGTCATAACTACAATAGAACCCAGTGCATATAGCAGTCAACTCTTGTATTTTGCAACAACACAGTTTACACTGGGTGTTACTTTTTCCTTTCTTATACACCAAAAACAGATCAATAAAACCATCAAACAGATAGTTATCACTGAAAATATTATTCTTCTATCCCTCAATCCCCATAATCGTGAAATGCAAATGTATACCGACTAAAAGTATCGACACAGATGGCAAATATTGACCAACTCAACAGCAAATTAAATCAAGACAGAAAAATAGTCCTTCTTGACAAAAACCTGTTATTTTATCCCAGCCTTTAATATCCGCTGCTTGTTACCGATCTATTTCCTGTGTTAAATATATACATTTGACTGCCGATGACGGGAAGCAATATGAATCAAGTGTAGAGAACAATGGATTGCACTGCTGAAAGGGTCAGTAAGAACTGTGCGAATGGCTCCAATTATTTAATTGTCCATCCATCCACCTGTCAGAGGAAGCTCCTATTGCCACAAAACAATAGTACAGAAAGTTCACATGTTTATAAATATTTTAAACTGTCTGTACACTCTCCAGTTTGAAGATGGATGCAGCGCTCACACTGGACAAGATTTTATTTTAGCGAATTTTCCAAAAGGTCATGTAATTTTCAGGAAAATTTTGAAAAAGGGGCTAATTTATACAAAATATTTTTAGCCAATTACCAAAATATTTAGCCAAACTTTTCGAAAATTAGCCATTGGCTAATTTGGCTACCTACAGGGTGAGCCCTGTGGATGCCACCGTACATGTGCATTTAATGCTATTTGTATACATCTAGAGCCAATTTCACAAAATATTTATTGATATTGTAAGTAATAAAATATAAGTAAATATAAAGTTCAATAAATAAAAATGCTCTATAAGCCAAAAATATGTCACAAATAGCATTAAATGTGCACATGTTGGCATCCATCTTAAAACCCGGGAGTGTGACTTTAAAAGTAACCCAAATTTTGTTTTAATAATAATAATAACGCATTTTATTGGAGATCAGGGATCAATGGAAGATGCTAAAAATAAGTTGGTGGCATTCCAAATTGAACATCTCCAATGTCAGAAATGTCTCAGGGCTGGCACCACAAAGCGAATTGTAGCCAAAACACTTAACATGCCAGTCAGTCAATAGCTGAATGTGGACCCAATATCGGCTAGACCGAAATATGGATGATCACCCCCAGTTTAACACGGCCAAGGGCAACAGCACTGGTTTAGGACCACTTCATTACGGCACACATTTCAAGAAATTGAGGCCAATCAAATTGCAACCGATCTATGTATTACAACTGGCATGACAGTCACAGGTCAAATGATTCAAAACCAACATCACAGAAGTCCTTTCCCACATGTCGACCTGACGTCATACCACATTTGAAGGTGAGATACATTACTGCCAGATGGTAAGGTATACATCGTATACAGGCAATTTGGACTTGTTTTAAGATGAGTCCCAATGCATATTAAACTTCCATGGTCTATGTGACTGTACGTAGGCAACATGCCAATGAACGGTATCCACGAGACCATCATTTGTAACATGCCAATGAACGTTACGTACACTGAAGTCAACGGTCGTCCTCATAACCAATTTGAATGGGAGTCAGTTATGGTGTTACATGATCACCATGACTGCCAGAACCTAATCGCATATGTTAACGAGAGGGTTATGGGATAATACTGTGACTATATCTCTGCACCAAAGTTTGTGGCCTTTGCTTATCAGGTTGGATCACATTATGTTTTTCCTGATGACAACACCAGCACTCACTGTGATCGATCGGTCACTGCATACCTGCACTGCAGCAGAAGAACATCACCACACTATACTTCATGTATGAACATTTGTAGTACTTATGTTTTTTGTTGATAACTTTAGTTTCGTTTAACGTAGAGAGCAAAGGTAAACATTTTGAAAATTAAACAAATCTGTCCTATTTCTGTGTCCAAATTATATATCTTTAGGTTAACAAATAAAAATACATACCAGGTACAAAAAATCTTCAGAAAAATCTGCCATTTTCAATGGTCGATGATGGATTTTTCTGACGATTTTTTGTATGTATTCGCATTCCAATCTTTTTATTTGTTAACCTAAAATTAAGGTAAGACGAAGTATACAAGGTATAAAAGAGCTGTTGAAATTTAGAAAATTAGGAATGTCTGGACTAGTTAATAATTATAGGCCCAAAATAAGACCTTTCACCCATTGGGCACATGTAGGACATCATCGGACAACATCTTGGAGAACATGCATGTTATCTGACCAATGGTTATCAGACAACCATTAATGCAGGACAGCATTTGAGTAAATGGTTAATAGTTAAATTGTGAAATACATACTTGCCTTTAATTTATAATTAAACAATATTATATGATTGTATTCTGTCAATGACTTTGTTAATATATTTGTACATGTAAACAAAAATATACTAGTAAATGGATCACATTGATTTGGGAGTACGTAATAGAAATTCCTCCCAAAAAAGTCTTTTAGTTTTCAGCACAAAAATATGCAGCGGAGAATCGAACACTGCGGGAATCATCATGGTATTGCAGGAGTTGGTTTAATATTCTGTTTAATTATAATCAAGAAATTATTATTTATTATAACGTGTAGTTATGGTAACCATGAACAGGGAACTATTTTTGAACTACATGTACTCAACAAGATATACACCAAAATTACACAATATCAATAAACCATTAACAGTATAATATAAAAAAAAACCTGAACATGCAATGAATAAATGTTTTATGACCAAATGGTACAAGACGTATTAGAAAAACGTCGTGTTGGGTATCAAGTCATTGCAGATAGAGTAATGATTTTTTTCTATAAATATGTTTGCCCAATGAGTTTGAAAAAACTCAAGAAAAGAAAATTAAACTGTAAAAAAAAAGAATGTGTTTATGCAAGTTTAATCAAATGTGCAATTGGTTATATGGATTCAGAAACAAATTTAGGACACCAATTACCTTTTAAGATCGGGAGGTAATGGAAAATAAGAAAAAAATGTACGAGGCCTAATAAACAGTGTTATTGATGTCATGCAATAAAGATATTTGTAAGCCCCACCTGCAGATCATCTCTGATATGTGCAGAACACAAACATTGGAACATAAAAGGATCAAACATTGGAACATAAAAGGATCAAAATCTGATATGTGCAGGACACGAAACTGTGAACATAAGACATTTGGGTAAATTTAACAGTACAGGAAAGTTGAAGAACAGGGATATACGGACGGCCATACGAAATGACTACCATCATTCATGTATAATACGTCCCGAAAATACTTTTCAGGCATATGAAAAAAACATTTCAGTTCCTGATATACTCATTACATGTATTCAGCGAAGGGTTCTTTTCTTACAAAATTTATATAAAGTAGATAAATGCGAGTTTTGCTTTCTATTCCGAAAGAGATAACAGCATTTAACAGCACTACTTCTATCTGTATCATCACTTCAGACAAGAACTGTCATCCTTAGGATCTTGCCGTAATCTTGTCCTAACATTATACTGTCAAAGGGGAAATTACTCTCATCAAAATGGTGTCAGTGTTGACAGCCAGACTTGCCTGGTATCTCATCGTGACAGAATCAGGTCATCGCCTACTAACACTATCTCTTTTTAATAGATCCAAATGTTTGTAATATTTCAATAATTATGTACATAGTAAGTTTGGTTAATAATTTGTATGGTCCCTGAAAGTGAATATGTATGGGTTTTATAACTTATGCAGTACTTCGCATTATTAAGCTTTTATTAGTTTTAAATAAATCCTTCACATACAGATAGTATTATTTGCATGTATGTAGTTTTGATGTTTATGATGTTTAATTTTACAGCGAAAACTAAAATCAAGTGATTACTGGTAACGTGGTTGTGCTATCCATCGAATACAACAATTTATTTTTTGCAATGAGAATATTAACACATCGTGAGTTTAGTGTTTTTTTTACTAAATTGCATAAAAAATGTGCAGCCCCGAATATTATCCATTTTACAGTATATAATTAAATGTCTTAAGTATGTAAAATAACACCAACTCGATCGTCTTGTCTGGCCGGTGTTCGTTAGTAGTCGACTGAACCGTCTGCACTAATTTGCTGTTTTAGATAGAGTCAAACATTGAATTAGGCATTGGACAGTCAGTGTTGTGTGTGCTGGAAAAAGACTCGACTCGGTTGTATTCTTGGTGTGCGATACATTATGGTCTGACGCTATTGTTGGTGCTATGTTTACCAATCACGACACATCATTGGATCATGTGATAACAATGTAACATGGCAGATACATGGAGTCCAAACCTACCTTAAAAACGTTGTGCCTGTTTGGGCCTGTATTTACTATATGGAGTAGCTATTTTCCATTGTGCCCTTTTTTGTGTGGGTAATTAAATGTACCTTTTTTACTATAAAACATTTCCTGGGACATCCTCGTTTGATGTATATTTTGCAACATCAACAGTTTTAATTACTCGAAAAACGAACTGTAACATGTTGGTCAGGCACAAGTCGATAGCTCTTGAACATACATGTTAAGACATAATTGACTACGTCATTTAAAGCGATGAACAACTTTATGTAACCTGGCATGAATAGGATTAAGTAGGTATTACGTTACAATGACTTTTATAGCTTTCTTATGGATAAGAGTATTTAATTATGACTGCAATGAAGTACGATATGTAACATAAAATTTGATTGGTGGATATTTGTTTAAATACATAATTATACAGTATATATTTTTGTGTAAATTTGAGATGGAAGGTGACCTACAATGTAGATATGACCTTCAGTTGGATTTCAATAGATCCTAACTCTAAACGGAAGCAATTGATATTTTCTCATTTTAATCAGATTGGCAAAATATTCAACTGGAAGATGTAGGAAAATGCGTACACAGTGAGTCAAGTGATAAAATGTGTTGGCGTAAACAATGCCAGATAATTTATGACTGTTTTTATTCTAATAAAAAAATTGAAGCAAAAAAAAATTCAGTTCGATTTCCAACTGTAGCCACATTTCTGGATTAGAACGCATGTTGGTTTCAACCATATTCATTGTACATTTAATTTTCAGACTATTTTCGGTTTACACATAGTATTAGACATTTGACTGGATTAACTTGTATAACGTGTATGGCTGTCATCACCATGGTTATAAGTAGATGAGAATGTAGGTGGCTGTAATTAGTCTCTACGTCAGCACAGGTTGATTACTTTACCCACACTTTACACCATGCACTGGGAGTTGGTAATACATGTCAATATAATGACCTCCGTGTCCAACACAAATAAGACTTTCCAAAGCGCACAACAAAGGACTCATCATTGGCTTATTATTCATCATTTCTATCTCTGTCTGAATCCGAAACAAGATTGACATTTCTATAGATGCAACATTTTGAATAACACGCAGACCACAAGACAGCTGCTTAAATACCACACAGTGCATGGTAATCAATAATGGAAAATGAATGTGGAAGTCAAATGTATATAGTTTGCCAATAATTGTGCACGACATACTATGCATGCATGTTTAATACAAGACATCATGCAATGTAAAGTAAAGTTTGTTTTATTTAACGATGCCACTAGAAACACATCGATCATAAATCAGCGGTTATTTGACATCAGACCAATGGTTATATTGATACATGATCACAGAGGAAACCCGCTGACGCCTCTTCATGGGCTACTCTTACCGAAAAACAGCATGGTGTCTTTTATGTGCACTATCCCACAGACAGGATAGCACACACCATTTGATAAACCAGTCGTGGATCACTGGTTGCAACTGAAAATAGCCCATAAAAAAATTTGCACTGTGGAGGATAGATCCCTAGACCCATCCCGCCACAGGCAGACATTCTACCTCTAGACTACGTCCCGCTCCCATTTCTATAGATGCAACATTTTGAATAACACCGACCAAAAGACAGCTGCTTAAATACTACACAGTGCATGGCAATCAATAATGGAAAATGAATGTGGAAGTCAAATGTATATAGTTTGCCAATAATTGTGCATGACATACTATGCATGCATGTTTAGTTTAACAAGAAATCATGCAATGTACACATTTTATTTTCGTCATCCAATGATTGCGTAACTAGGCAACGTCTAGTTAAGAAATTAAGTCTTAATCATATTCTATTTTTTGACTACATGCTTTTAGAATAGTTCATTTTCAAAGAATTTAGTAAGTATGTAAAACTCTAATAGTTTGAAGTTAGGATATATTACATTGTGTACTGGCACTTAATTAATTGTGTATGTGGCCAACAGAAATTATATACTTAACAAATGCAACATCAATAATTTTATCTAAAGAATCCATGATATTGCCATGGTAACGTAGTCTGGTAATGATGTCACACTGTGAACAAGCAATGATGTAATTTTTTAACAAACATGAGTCTTACAAAGAAAACAATATATATATTTTTTTTTAATGAGGATTTGGAATTTATACTATACAGAACAATTTAGGGTACATACAAGTGTGATATAATGTTAAACGTAAGTTTGATTAGTTTTGGGCATAGTCCAGCGGTAAAGCATCCACCTGCAGCTTGATGGGTCGAAGGATCGATCCTCTGTATGGGTCCTGTTGGGTTATGTTACATTCCAACCAGGTGGTGTGTGTTCACCTGTCCATGGGAAAGTATGCATAAAAGATCCCTTGCTGTTATTATGTAAAAGTAGCCCATGTGGCAACAGCGGGTTTCCTATGTGACCATGAGTCGATATAACCAAGTGTTTGACATCCAATAACCACAAATTAATAATCATTATCTCGCCTTCATGTAAAATACTCGAATTCCATTGGTTGTTTAGCCTTTGACAAAACCCTTGTACCCCGCGCGA
>JAULBR010114130.1:0-10029 GCA_032355825.1 Melanodrymia aurantiaca
TCCAGCAATAACCGATAAGGGCACTTGGACTCGACACCCCCCCCCCCCACCCTTGTATCCGCGCCTGTCGGACCCGTTCCAATCAGTGATCCACGACTGGTTTATCAAAAGTCGTGGGGTGTGCTATTCTGTCTGTGGAAAAGTGCACATAAAAGACCCCTTGCCACTCATGGTAGGCCTATTATTCGTTATGTGGCGACAACAGGTATGCCTATAACTGAGACCACGTGTCGACGTAACCGTGTTTGACGTCTAATAGCCGCTACTTATTACTGCAGTTTAACGACCCCACTGGAACACATTTATTAATCAGCTGTTTAATATTGGATTCAAACGAACGGTTAAACCTGATTCCGCCACATAGGATATACAGCAGCAAGGGATCTTTTATGTATATTTTCCCACAGACATAATAGCACACACAACGGCCTTTTGTGTACCAGTCGTAGATCACTAGTTGGAACGGGAAATAACCCACTGAGGAGGATCGATCCGTCGACCTATCGAACCTCAGGCGGACGCTCTACCGCTCCCCGACTTTAACTTTGACGTTTTAAACAAATTATGGTGTTCCTGCATGTATGTGATAATGTTCAATTGGATTTAAATCGGGTGTTAACTAGCGGTCTCGGTCCAGGTACTGACGGTGACTCGAGTGAGTTACCTTTATTGATGCTATACTGACTACAATGATGATGTCGCATGTAACAACATAGTTTGATACTGTTTGCATATTCGTATTGATCATTAATAATTTGAAAGACAACACACTTGGCAATGTACAGATGTCCTAGTAATACACGACGACTGCCATCTGGGGAGCAGACGAGACTGTTTAAAGCTTACCTGTTCCAAACCGTTGTTATAGAAGAGATATACCGCGAAATCTCGCGTGTATTTTAACTGGTACCAATCTTCTATCATATTACATTTATTTAATATTTGGTACAAAAACCAGTCTATAAGCGAGTACTCGTGATATTTTGTTAAGACTCTGAACAGACGCCAGTTTTGCTCATTCATATGCGTACTGTGTCACGACTTCATATAATTATAGAAAGCCGACCACAGTCTGTCTTTGACATGGTTCATTCGCGGATAAAAAAAAAGAAAATAAATTGTAGGACGTGCAGTTCTACCAGAAGCCATTGATGATCCATCTGCATAACGAGCATGTTCCGAGGATTTATCATCAAGGAACCAGTTTCCAGGTGTTCACAGCAGAGTCCAAAGCAAGTCAATGCATAATTATTTTAGTCAATACATATAAAATATTCATATAACGTCGCGCTGGTGTATCAAGTGACGGTATAGGCCTACGATTGGGCCGAGGTCGTTACATGTAGATAATAAAATCCTGATGTATCCAACGATACACGTGAACGGATCCGATGTGCATCGAACTCCAAACGGACGCTCTTGGCTTGTGCTCACCCGATCCTGCACTGAGCTAGTGGAACGAGTGTGAGGAGATCGTATACCTGTTAATGAAGTGCTTGTGAACCCAGCGATACGACTGTGACTAAGTCGTACCTGTTAATGAAGTGTTGGTGGATTCAGTGGTAGTCGTGAACGAGTGTGTCACGGTCGTGTACCATGATGGAATCTAAACTACAAAACATTGACATGGCCAAATTGCGTATTTTTGCACAAGGCAGAATCGAAGGGATATTGCGACAAAATAGAGATGGCATGTACTCACGAATCACAGCCAAAACAGTGATGATACCAGATGTTCGTGAACGACGAGGGCACCCGTCGTTAAAACAGCGGTTATTGGATGTCAAACGCACGGTTATATCGATATGATCACAGAGGAAACCATCAGCCGCCATAGATGCTAGTCTTACCAAATACCAGCAAGGAATATTGTGTGTGCACTTCCGATAGACAGGATAGCACACACCAAGGAGTTTTGATAGACCAGTCAAGGATCACTGGTTAGAACGAGAAATATCCAAACGGGTCTAATGGGAAGCATCGATTCTTCGACCTGTATCGAAACCCAGTCGGACGCTCAAGATTACGCAGAACTGCATCCAGTTCTTTCCCCGGTGGAACGCATATCAAGTACATTTATCATTCAGTTGACATCGGGTATATCCCGTTTGGGGTTTTATGTGCCAACACTTAAACATTAGTCATTACATTATATAACTTTTTATTAGAGATAAACAAAACCCGTTTTATACTCTCAATCGGCAGGACACCCCTAAAATATTACAGAAGATTGATAATACAATAAAATTCTACGGAATTAAATAAATAGCCAGATAATATTATATAAAACAAGATATTATCTAAGATATTGCACAAGTCCTAGCAGAAAGATACATTTCAAGAACGATATTATTGGCTACAAGTCCTAGTTAAATAGAACCCCGTACAACTGATTAATGCAAGTCTGATTAGGACTATATTTCTAGGTATGTAGGCCAGATAGCAACATGCTTACGGAACTCTGCTTCTATAGCCTATACGGACTTGTGTTCTTTATATACCCGTACTATATCCAAATCGTGACATGCTATTTCAAATCCTATATATAGAATTTGAAATAGCATGTCACGATTTGCATTTAAATGCAGTACCTATACCATGCAGTCTTGAGCCTGTTAGCTTCACCACCTGACAACTGAGATCGATGTTGGTGACTTTTCATATTGTTTATGAGGGAATTCACGTGTCTTTTGAATTTCTTAATATTCTCGCTCCATAAGTACATACAATGAGAGGATTGTGATTCGTCTCATACTCTCATGCTGACCGATATATCAATATTAATGATGTCAGACAAGACCACAAGAGTACTTAGTCATTTCTATAGACTGGCTTAAATACTGCACGGTGAAAAATACAATATCAAAAATAATCATTTATGCGATCACCGTGAAACAATATTAAAAGATAAGATCTAGTTTATTGCCAAAAGCATACAATATATTTAATTAGACACTATAATGTTGTGACAGAAATAGAACAATACATGTTTTTATCCAGTATTTCTTTGAAATTAATCTGATGCGTAAAAAAACAGTAAATATATTTACCGGTACATGTATTTATTTACACACGACCTGCTATTAGAAATTAAATTTGATGTTTGCTCTTGAACTTTTAGATAACCGTAACACATTCAGGTAATAATTATGTACTGTTCACAAATACAGACTACATCAAAGATCGCTCTTAAAATGGAAACTTATATTTAGGTAGGCCTATGTACGGTATACATGTTACACAATTTGCATTCTTGAAAAACCTTTTGATTGTTTCTAACGAATTTTGTTTGATACAGGCTACATTATTATTTTGTAAACTAAATAACTCATTCTAGAAATTTCAAACAATGATTCATTATAAAGAACATACATTTTGATAAGTTACGTTAATTACATGTAAACATATTATTATATGCATGTATATTATAACAAGTTGTCTTATGGGTCCGCCATTAGAATTTGCGATATGGTGTCCAGAGATGTTGTAAAACTCTTGAATTGACTTATACTTAAATTTACAATGGTATGGACAAAGCACTGTATAGGGGTCGTCTCAACAACACGATAGGTAAGTAAACAAACTTACTATTTTTAATAAGGGCGTGATACAAAGGGCCTTAAGAGAGAGAATAAAACCTGTCTTTTTTCACAATAAGAACAATGTTAGGATTGGGATTGAACCCCATCGCTCCCCTTTTAATTCTAACATAAAACATTGATCGACGTTATTACATATAAAGCAATCCATAAGTATAATTATCGGATCTAAATAAATGTTGCCGTCACATCAGCCTGACCTGTTTGATAAGATCTTTTTTCACGGAATTTTGTAATATTTTCAGATTTAAGAGGGCGAACACTCCTTTGAATGAAAAAAGTTAATATAAAGTACGCGAATGCACTTTTGGCATTTATATCATGTGATTGGTTTGTTCTATTTTCCTGTATTTCAACTGCGGAAGCGATTATTTTTTCTCTTGAAATGATAAAAAATGTTATCTATTAGTTTGGTGTGCGATAAAAATAACATGAAATGTATAAGTAGCTGGTGGCAATTTTAAAAAAGATTCCCTTTGAGGCGATCTGTAAGACCGATGAAGTTATCCGAGTGATTTGAAAATTGAAGAGAAATCATAATAGTTTGTAGTTCTAGTGAGTAAGGTGTCTGTAAAAAGTAATAAAATCATAAAGTTCGGGTTAATGACACGAGGTCAATAACAGTGTGTCCCTATGAAACATGATAACTTATCATATTATTGTAGATAGATCTATGCAGTTGTAAATTATCAATAAAATGGAGGAATATGATCTAATTTCATTTAATGTTTGAAGTTATAGACATTATTCATACTCATAATGGCATTGTTTAACAAGATGCGTTCTAACATCCTAGTGTAGCTTTAACAAGTCTGTAGTTGACAGGTTCTAAGGCTAATTACCAAGTCGCCATCACGTCTGTAATTTAATGATAGCAGGTTCCCTGTATGACTATGAGTCTGTAACAAACGCTAAATTGATCGGCGGATCAGAGAAAACGATAGACAAGTTGTCTCGAAAAAATAAGATAGGAAAAAGTTGATCAGAGATATTTTTTTGTATACATTTAAAAAAAAAAAGAAGGGATATTGAGTAGCAATTCCGGATTTCCGGATATTATGGGAAAATTCCGGTTAGTCGGTCATGCATGTCACATAGGCTGTACACTTTCCGAATAGAAGCTTCTTTGGTATGCAACTTCCCACACATTGTGTAACACATACCACAGAATTTGATATACCATTCGTGGACCATTGATTGGACCGGTAAAACCCAATGGGTCCACCGTTGACTTCTGTTCAATGAATAGTAGAACATCATTATAGTCATCCCACGTCTTCGACGAACATTATTTAGAAGTACAATCACATCAACCATGAACCTAATTATTGTAGAATAGAGGCAAACTTTAAAATAGTCTGTCTACGTGCACTCGATATGCATTGAGGATTGAATCCCATTAAACTCACCTCGGCTAATTACAAAGGGTTCAATACAAAGCACAATGTTACATGCGTTCAGTCTGTCAGACGCATGCCAAGTCTTTGATCTACATGTGCACATCTATCAATTTGCAAATGTATTGGAAAAAGCGGCGCGCCGTGTCCTCGTGTTGGATCTGAATACGGTCAGGCTGCACGCACGGTGACAGGTGTGCTGCATCAATATGCAAACTTGCACCACTGATCGCCACACTGCGTGACAGCACACACTCAACATGTCGATTATGAAATCTAGGCGAATGTTTTATTATAATAATATGAAACGACCTCATATATATATACTGTAAGTACATGTATATAACGCAAGAAACACCAAGGGCATTGTCAGATGCGACACCTGTCGCTGACTCGATCATTGATACAAGATCTGAATTTGTTATAGCTTATAAGTTATATTGATACGATCATAAATATTCTAATTTATACCAAAATAGGTCACGGGTAATTGAATCAATTATACATTGTATTTACAAATTATGAACTTGTCTGGTTTAACAAGAGATTCCAAAAAACAATCAACGATAATATAATAATTTGTATTCTTTGTATGCTGGAATTAGTAGAACAGCAATATAAATTAAGTGTATAATATAAGTAATTTTTAAATTTCTATGCTATGACAGTTTTCTACTTGACAAAACTGTCATATCTGTACAGTTTTTACACAATCCAAGGAATATAAACAGTGATGATACCATGCGATCACTAAACAACCACAAATGAAAGTATAGCGATGATACCATGCATGTGTTCGTAGAAGTACGCGAACTAAACTGGCGGTATCCACACATCAAGTAAACATTAATTGCTTGCATGTCCGTGATTATAAAACTATCAAAAATTATAAAAATGTCCACGGCTAGATATTAATAATATAATAAACTTTATATCCGTTTAGGATCATGAAAAATGGCCTTGGAAATGTCTACCATTACGGTAACTTCTTTGAAACTTGAAAGTGTCATGTACTCATAATTATAATAATTATTATAACACGCACGGACGAAAGAATTATATATCACGTCGCTTAAACGCAACATGTCGCCATTGAAAGGATTACTAGTAATTCAAAACACCTTTAGGTTCAGCTTCGGTCATATTTTAATATTTTATTGATGAATAATAATGGAAACTACAGGTGGTGCGGAAGAGATTCAATTATGCTATGCAACAAGATACGGCACGCACATAGAGACCGCAATGACTTAACTTAACTGCATGTATTTGGATGATTCAAAAACTATATTTTTTCTTTTTATTAGTAAATTTCTGCATTTTTTAGTTGCCACTTTTATTAATACCATGTGAACCAAACAATTGTACACAATTGTTCGTTATTAATAAATTGTTATCTGTTACATACTGAAAATGTTTCTTGGCAGTTTGTTGTGTCCTTGGCTCACCATTATTCAATTCAAAACCACCGTATTTTGGTGTCTTTATACTATAAAGTCTGTTCATAAAGTACATTATGCAATTTGAAAGCAGTTTAAGACAAACTACCATGAGTGTATGAATGTAAATGTTAGCCTATAATCTATATAAAATAATTAAACGTAAATATAATGTTAGTGCTGATGGCTCAACATAACGAAAAAGAACAGCTAACGCCGGGCAATTCAGTACAATAAGTATAGCTTCGTGCCATGCATGATTGTTTTCTTGTAATACTAGTACATGTATATCAATATAATACAATCGTTCAGCATCAACGAGTTGCAGTGCCAATCTGCATGCCTATTAGTTTACACAGTAAACAGGGTGTTATTCGGCTACAGCCTTTGTAACCTATAGTCAATGGTCATTGGAATATTGTATTAGAATACGTCAGTTCGTATATTTGCTGTCCGGTTTGAGGGACTGTGTACATACTTATATAGACCTATACAGGTATTATATATACTCGTCAATGGTCCATATATACAAGTATGTTCTCATGCTGGTAATTGAAAAAAAAGAGTAGTTAGTGTAATTTTACCATGTAACGACAGTATGTAACCAATCATAATTTAGATTATATATAGATCCTACTGGTTCAAACAAGTATAATTAATATCTTGGTGGTAATTGGAAAAAAATGAGTAGCTAGACTAATTTTCCCACACGTAATTTTACGATGTAATGACCGTATAATTATGTAACTAAACATAACTTGAAACTGCATGCAACTGTTTATATTAATAACACGCATTTTACAGAATATTACAAAAATTACTCTAGTCTAAATTAGGGCAAATTGTTGCATCATATAAATGTAAACGTGGTATAAAAATTGATTTTATTGCGAAATGTCGTGAATTAATTGAACATGACGGATATGATCACCTGCCGGCCGGCGGCGTTATAGGTTATAATAATGAATGCCGATAATATGACATTATGACTTTAGGATCTTCGCGCGGGGGTATAGGTCAATATTTGGTTTTGGATAATTTCTTTGAAAGATATTCGTGTATCTGCTGTTACTATGTTTTTCACCCATGCGCGATAAGCAACGAATGTTGTTATTATAGGTCAGGGCAATGACTGATTTAAACATAGTTTATAGCTTTTGAAAAATAAATAGATTAGGCACCCGTTTCCCAACTTACTAAGCTTTCTCAATAATAGTGACATAATAGACGAGACTACTGGCAATATGCTTATACAATTTAACATATTCATGAACAGAAATTAATGTTTTTCAAACGAAGAAAAAAAGAAGGAAAAGAAGAAAAAAAAGAAGAAAAAGTTCTCTATGTGTTCGATGGACAGACAACAGTTTTAGTTTTAATGCATAGCAACATCTATAACACAAAGCCCCACAATTTGATTTATAATGTGAATACTGAAAACATTTTGAAAAATATGTCTGTATTGTCTTCATCACTTAGAACATGCACTTCTACCATTTAAAACCAATTGTAAATTTATTGCATAAAAGTCATTCAATGGATTCCAGAGCATAGCTCTTTTCCTTTCATATATAATGCATTTAAAGAAAAAAAGTCTTTTCAAAAAAGATTTCCACATCTACACTATAGGAATCAATATTAAGTCCAACTCGATATACATCTGTTTCTTAGGGTTTTTTGTGTGCCGTATACGCTTCTTTCCTATATTAACAAACTAATAGTATGGTGCAACATGTCCAAATAAGATTCAAGCACGTCTGTCGCGGCCACACAGTCCAGCTGTCTCGACTGTGTGTCCAAGATATAGAAGTTAGTGTTAGTATGAGAGAAAAAAATCCGCTACTCCTATTTGATAAGTAGCAACTAGCAAGGGATCTGTTATATATGCACTTTCCTTAACAAGACAATACATAACACGGTCTTTGTTACACTAGTTGTGGACACTGATAGGTGGAAGTGGTAGTATCCCTATACCCTATACCCATTGAGCTTTACGGAGTGCTCACCCAATCTGGGTTGGAACCGGTGTAATAGGAATAGAAGTCCGTAGGAATATAGGACCTACATACCTAGGATTCCTAGTCCAAACCAGAGTTGAATAAAACACATAGTTTTATTATATCTTTTTTCCGACCTAGATTCCTATTCCTTTTACACCGGTACTGCATGGGATTTAACATTCCTTATGTCACGAATATTCAATATGCCTATATGTAACCCAGTACCTACCATGCAGTCTTAAGGCCGATGCATTAACTACTGCGCTACGGAAGTCAATGACAATGATACATTTTAAGTGCTTTTATCCACCAACGGTTCAAGCACCCCCGCCCTGGGCACGGCCCGTCATAAAACCTCAATATCAACGCTGTATCCAAGGCGGGTATACAGAGGTCGGTCAGGAATGATATAAACTGTAGGCGTATTATAATATATCCGTCTGTTTCACTCACTGTCTTTCTTCCCGAGTATGTGAATACTATTATAGAAAGCCGAATCAATGGATAGTTTATATGCAGTGATTCATGACACGAGCTATATAACGAACTATTCCGATTAATAGAAGATCCAATATGGTCGTATTTTGTTATGCAAATATCTTTCGTAATTTTATATCAGAAAGAATTTTACTTAAAAGCCAAAACCATCAAAAAGTATAAGTTTAGAAAAGGATAAGATTGACAGTTCTACAGTGGTTATAATTATATCAGAATGCAGTGTTATATTACTGTTTGTCAGACATATCACAACGGCGGATCCAGCCTTTTGTAAAAGAGGTGGGTACGGAAAACATATAGATTCTTAATTTTCGAAGGAGAAATTATAAATTATGTCCTGGGACATGTCCTTTATTTCAGAACATTATAATTTAAGCCTTAAAAGGATGCAACCCCCTATTCACGTGCTGGCCTATTTATAATATATAAATTTGTATGTTTGTCTTTTTTTTTTGGAATCATATTATTATACAACAAATAATAATAAGTATACAAAATAAAAAACCCAGATGGGAGATAACTAACCCTACTTGAAGCCAACGCGAGTGTTTCCCCTTAGTTTCTATAACTGTGCGAATTCATGATTATAATAATTATAGGCAAGGTGCCGAGTTTTAAGACGAATGCCACCGTGCTTGCGAAGCTAATGCTATTTGTAACATACTTCTGGCCAATGCATCGAACATTTTTTTTATTCTTAAAATTATTGTTTACTTGCATCGTATTGCTTACAATATGAATATACATGTATGTATATATCTGTATACCACGAGACAATTATTTTAGGCAAAAGTACACATTAAGCTATTATAACCATTTGTATGACCAGAAGGATATCCATATACATGGAAACATATTCATATTGTAAGTAAATGTCTTAAAACTAGGGTTTTAATTAACTTTGAAAATCGAACGGATTTGATTATTGTTTCCGTTTACACAGAGCTATATAGGATGGAATACACCAAATAAAAATGTTCTTGTGATAGTTCGTATGGTGCTGCCTGGTCTGGCATTAGAATTAAAGGAATGCTCAGGCAAGGCTTTTAGACCTCTACGCACGTTTAACAATACCATTTCAACATTATTGCCAAAT
>JAULBR010114141.1:0-10028 GCA_032355825.1 Melanodrymia aurantiaca
ACTCTTAGATTTACGTCTACGTTTACTACTATCTTACGTTTAGTTTGTTTTGAGGAACACGTAAAATCCGATTTTTATGTTTACGTCCACAACTAGACGTAAACTACGTCTACGATTCTTTGTGGAACAGGCCCCAGATCTTGGGGAAACCATTAAGATAAGTACTGTCCAATTTTGAAGTGAATAATGAGTATCAACTGCACAGTAAGCCATCTTTTAAATCTTATGTAGAATGATAAAATACATCATCAATATGTAATATCTTTTAATCGTAATTCACATGTTTTTTTAAACTAATAATGTTGAAAATGCGTCAATTTTAGAAATCCAAATCGTAAGTAACTGTCCAGAGGCGGTATTTATCAAACAACTTAAGTTTTGACTTAAGTTACATTAAATTGAATACGGTAGGACAACAACGTAAGCTTAAGTTTTTGTAGAATTCTTAAGACACCTCAAGAGGAAACTTAAGACGTAAGTAAAAAATGTCCAAAACTTATGTCTAGGGTTTGTTTGTTTCTCAGAACTGAAGTCACAATCGTAGAGATTTAAGTTTTTTCTTAGCCTAAGTCTTATTTTTGACTTAAGTCGCTTGATAAAAACCGCCCCTGTTTTACCTTTTTGTTATGCTTCTGTCAATAATAATAGAAATGTTTTTCTTTCAGATGGCTTATCAAGCATTCCTTCATCGGAATATGCAGTACATAGTAGCACTTGGCGGCTCTTGTTTGTACATAGGATCTGTGTATCCTCATTTGTGGGGCGTCGACAAGTATAGAAAACTGATGGAAATGCACAAGAATGACAAACCTGTCCAGTTGACAGAAGATTTAAAGAACATCGGACAAGAGGTATTGCTACACATTTAGAATAAGAGATGGTTGGTGATCTATTGTTGTGAGGAGTGGGGCCGTAGCTCAGTGCAAGAGCATGGCCCGAGGTTCGATAGGTCGACAGAGCGATTCTCCTCAGTGGAACTGTTGGTGGTGGGTTAATTCCCGTTCCAACCAGTGATCCATGACTGGTCCATCGAAGGTTGCGGTGTGTGCTATCCTGTCTGTGGGAAAGTGCACGTAAAAGATACCTGGCTCTTATTATAAGAGTAGCCTATGTGGTGGCATCAGATTTCCTCTGTGACTAAGTGTCGATATAACCGTGCATTTGACATCCAATAATCACTGATTAATAATCGATGGATTACAGTGGTGTCATTAATAAAAAAACTTTGTCTTTTATCTGTTATAAAACCTATTTACTGTCATGTATTATTTAATGGGGAATATCTTTACTCCAGTTTTCTTTGACTATGGAGAAATTAAATTATTTGGTAACAAATATTGACATGTCACCCTAAACATACCTAATTTTTGTTTGCCCCAAAAGGAAATCTTTTCCATTGTGTGATAATCATTCATTTTCTAGGGCAGCAACACATTCAATATTTTTGTTTTAATAGCAAGCCTACACACACTGTTTTTGTGCAGCATAATAGGTAATCTACATGTACAAGATGAAACTGTGGAAATAAAACTTTCAAGCACTGTAAGATCACGTGATACAGCCATTGATATAAAAAATTTCTATTTCAGGTCCTAGACAAGATGTTGCTGCAGCCATATATAGAAGCCAATGTCAACTTCTTCGTGGTGTATGGCCAGGATCTGGTCAACAAGGGCTCGACAACATCGAAGAAAGGAACGGCTATTGGCATCCCGATTAATTTTACATACACAACTGCTGATAAAGTGGAGAAGCAGAAAATCACCCTTAACAACAAGGCCATCGCGTGGGATTCCCCATCTGGACAGTCACTTCTCGATTCCCTCATACTGAGCAGCAAGGCTCACAAATTTGGAATCGCGTGCGAGCTGATGACAGCCAATCATCAGCTGGTTCATGCTCATGGAATGATTCTGTTGACTTGCGCTTTCCTGTCCTATTCGGCAGGCTATGCCATCAATCGCCTGTACAACCTGCCCAGGAGGACAAAGTTGCCTGCAAGGCTTATAATGTACAGCGTTTTTGCAAATATTGGTATTACGTGTTACTTTTTGTTGACGGACAAGCTGAACTGGTACAAAGAGACGAAAGCCGATAGGAAGGCTGGAGAGATGGGCAAGGAGTATGCTGAAGGTGGTGTTGAATTGTACAATAAACTCTTGCAGAGAAACGTTGCGATGCATGACTTAATGGGTGACGAAGGGGGAAAGAAATACACAGTTTACGGCAATGAAGTGCATTACTGGCGAAGTCCACACGTACCGTTGACCGTGAGAAGAGATAATATGAAAAAGTTATTACAAACAAAGTATGCTGTGAACAATGAAGATTATACAAATGAAGCAATGGCGAAACAGTCCCAGTAACCCAGTGTTTTCTGTCTAGGCTTTTATTAAACTAATTTTGAATTTGTATTTACACTCAAAAATCATTTGTACTGATGCTGGATGTCAAGCTTACAAACCCCAATTATTGTTTTACCTCAAAAAACAGAAATTCTTCTGTCCATGTTTGTGTTGGTACAAAGCCTATGGACATCATAGAGCATTCTTTTGTCCATTCCTATAGATACAAAACCTTTGAACAAAATATCTATAGCATTATTTTGTCCATTTGTGTTTTGGTACAAAGCATATAGCCATTGTGTTCATAAAAGTTAGTTTAAAAAAAAAAGAAAGACAAAGAAAAAGGATGTTTAATAAAAATAAATAATAATAGTAGTCATTGACTACTGACTGTCAAACATATATGGCATCGCTATCAGAGTATAATAAAAAAATTGATGCAAAAGAGGCTACTATTTTAATTAGCTGAAAGAAGTCACATTAAGATGGATCCAATTTGTAAGGTCTCTCCCGCAATAGGCAGTCCAACCATAGAGATAATTCATCTGCATAATGTATTACTATTTTATACTGTTGGTGTGTTGTGAGACATTCTGGGAACCTTGTTGAACTTTACTCATTTTTGCATAAAATGTCCTTTTAAATACATCCATTGCATTGTGTTAACTGTTATTAGTAAATGCAATATTTTTACACACGTTTGAAATGACCATATACATGTAAACATTTTCTGTTTTGGGGCACCCCGAGTCATCCATGGTATTGGAGCTGAAGTGTTGTGTATGTTTCATACATTGAATGAAATCGGGTTACATAGTCTATGCCGTCCGTTTTGAAAACAAAATCTTTTTATTGTACCGGGTATATAAAAAATAGATTACTACATGCATCATTTCATGACTATTAGATATGATTTGTCTTGCAACTCTCGGTATAAAAACGTATAACTATATTTTGATCAATACATATATTTTCAAACCACTTGTTATCATTGATATCTGTTGAATATTAGTTGACACATTTCTAACACCAATCCAATCGATGTCTTTTTCATACGCTTTAAAAATGTATGATTTACCATCGAAACCATAACCATTATGATCATTACGATCCGCCACCCCTTCATGATTAAACATGACTTTTCTTGATGTAAAAAGTATACTAAAATAGGTGAACTTCTAATGATTCATTTCGGTCCTACCCAGTGGACACAGGTTATTTTTCCGTTCCAACAAGTGAGCCACTACTGGTCCATCAAAGGCCATGGTGTGCTATCCTGCTGTTTTTTTAAGAATAGCCTAAGTGACCACAGCAGGTTCCTTCTGTGACCAAGTGCCGATATCACTGTACGTTTGACATCAATAACTGCTGATTAATAATCAATGTGTTCCAGTGGTGTTCAGCAAAACTTAAAAGTAACTTTAATGGTTCATTTCCCACAGGTAAACTATAGCTTCACTAACACGAAGTATCTATTTAGTACAATAATATAAAGTATTATAATTAGAAGGTATTTCATAGTAGGCCCATCTTTATTTTTTTATTAGATTCAGTGCTTGTACAGTAACCGAGGGGAAAACTTCCAAAATTTGTTATATTTCGGTTTCATTTCTTAAAATTTTATTTACATTAAGAAAAATAAATAACATTTTTGTTCTTTCCAAATCTGTTATTCACAACAACAAAAAATCGACAAAACAAACTCATTCAACGCAAAAGTAAACAAGTTTGTAAAGTTTGTTACAGTTATCGCCCCTTTTCCATAAACGTTTTAGAACGGTGATCGCAAAATGTAATGCCTGCCATCCCCGATGGATATCTTGTAAAACGTATACCAAGTAGATAATTATTAACTTATTATACATTTGAAATAACTAGTATTATACTATACACAATACTTTATTTTTCTCATAAATATTGAACAATGCAGGTAAGCTAACTCTCGAGTTTTAGAAGGTAATAAAAATGCATTAACCGGTGTTTACATAAACTGTACCCTGAGTAATTGTACCTGTGTGACTTTGGTTGCAAATCAATCTGCGGGTGATGGATATGGTTTTAATCAGATTGGTGACAAATGTTAAAATGAATTTCCATTGATTTAATTTTTCAATAAAATCATACTAACAACATATCAACCGACTACATCCTACAGACTAGTCTATTGGTGTAAATTGTGAAAGAGAAGAAGAAGATATCAACCGACTGAGTCAGTACACATAATTATACTCTTGAATTGAAAGTCTGTATTATACAGACGAAACGTCGAGTTTCTTTTTAAACTTCATGTTTTAAAAGTGGATGGTTTTAGACAAAGACTTTTGGTTTTAAGCATAATTATAAAGAAAGAACAACAATTTAATCGCCAGAGAAAATGTCCGCGCTTCATGATTTAAATAGAATTTATTATTTATTCAATCATAGTAAACAAGTTACCGTAACTTATATTATCATATTTGATTTTAATATATGTATTAATTAGTCTTACAGATATAGGAATAGGTTGTCATTTAGATTATACCTACCATAATAATTTTACTACATATAAGTATGTAAATTTATTAGGTATTTATAGATATAGCATTTACACAAAATTTAATAGTATGCGCTGTCACATTACTACTCGGTAGCATACCAAAAAAAAAAAAACGTTTTTGTTGGTGTTCAAAGAAAAAAAGTTTGTTTATCGACACAACTGAAACACATTAATTATTAATCTGCGGTTATTGGATGCAAAGAGCACGGTTATATCGACACTTGGTCACAGGACATTTACTGCACTGCCACATAGTCTACTCTTCGAATAGCAGAAAGGGATCTTTTATGTGCACTTTCCCACAGACAGGATAGTACAACCGCTACCTTTGATGGACCAGTCGTGGATCACTGGTTGGAACAGGAAATTGCCCAACGGTCCACTGAGGCGGATCGATCCATCGACCTATCGAACCTCATGCGGACGCCCTGAGCTACGCCCCGCTGCCAGGTGTTGATTGGGGTAGGCGTATTTGGTTTATTTATCACATGGTGGAACTATAATGTGATGCCGGGAATCAACGCTCGGGATGAGTAAAACAAATTTTTTTAAATCAACAAAGAGAAATTGAGGTAGGTAGGCCTACGTTTTACCGATTTATATTTACACGGCCCGTAACCCGCCTTTCGTTCAATACGGCGAGATGTCACGGTCGCTCGCAAGACCGGTGTTTACATCTAACAATAAATGAATGTGAATTGATCGTATACGATCGGTACCAGTTAAATTGTTCGCCCTACTGAACGCAAGGCACTTAGAACTACATGGGGATAATCATGATTTTAAAACGCCCCATTCTTTAGCGAATTACACAAGTCCGTATTGAATGGATGCGTTTTAACGGATCCCATATACCGTGAACCGTATAATATATGTAATCATGTCCGCAAAACAATCCAATACGACACTTATCAGTGGCGGATCCAGAAAATCCGTCAATGAAGCATCTAGTAACAGAAATTTCAAAACCAAAGAAAAGAAAAAAAATTAATATGTAACAAAATTTAAATTCGCAAAATCCGCCTCTGCTTATTATAAGTTATATAATTGGTTGGTGCGCTCATTTCTGATTGGACATTGCTGTATAGATCCGTAGGCGTGATCGCTTAATAATGCGACATCTCCCCCTTGATAATTCTATCCAATATTTAATATCATTTTCTGTTCAGTACGGGTACCGTTTTGTTGAAGTCCAGAAGCATATGATAACTACAATATTATTTTTAAATTGGTCCATCATTTCAGGCAATTTTATGGCTGCTGTTGGTGTTACACGTGTTGTGAAAGTCCTGTGCTCAACTCTTGTCTGCCTTCATCACTGATTACGTGTACGAATGATTAGGTGTAAGAACACAGCTCGTTGCACAATGCACACCATCTCAATTTTTGTCTCAAAAATAATGTTACTTCACCATGTATATGTTCCGTTGTTCGGGACATTTCCAACCTTTAGACATAACCTATAATAGGGTTCCTGCAGAGCTGCGTCAATGGAGCATTTTTAGCAGTGTGACTGTCCAAAACGCTCCATAATCGGATACAAAGTTTTTTGTTGTAAAATCTAGATAATCCCAATCTAAACGGCAAATGCGTGCCTGCACAAAGTATAGTCATGGGGACATTGCGACAAAGTAGCGATGTGGCATGTAGGGCCTACACACGAATCACTGCCAAATAGTGATGATACCAGGGCCGGGTTGTTCGAGTCCTGGGTTAGCTTAACCACTGGTTAACACTAACCATGGGTTAAATTCGTTAACTGAGGATTGCCCATAAACACACGTTAAAAGCTGGGTTAGGGTATATTTAACTCATAGTTAGCGATAACCAACGTTTGAACAACGCAATTTTTAATTAGTAGTTAAATTTAACTCATGGTTAGACACTTAACTCAGGGTTAGCGCTAATCAAGGATTCGAACAACCGGGCCCTGGACCAGGTGTTCACGAAAGGTGAACGTATCCTGCTCTACTGGTGACATCCGTTGCAAGCCCAGCCATGTTTGTTAGTAGTCTTGATAAAACGCATTCTTCGTACATTCTATATCGCTTGTTTTCAAGTATCAATACATGTTAAAAACGCAACACAAGTGAAATTCTTATACTGTGATATACAGGGCTGGGGCCCTCCAGAATATGTAAATAGAATGAAAAAAAAAAAAAAAATTGTGTAATCGTTAATAATAATAATAGGCCTTAGATATAAAACGTAAAATGGGAAATTATTCAAATAAATCCTGTGTTCCGTTGTGGCCAATAATAATGACAGGAAAGGAATATGTGAAACAAAATCGACGTTATGGTTTGGTTTACCGACCAATATGTCACACAGTATAACTTGTATTTATTATATCAATTGCGATATTGCAATCGTAATACCTGTAATATTTTGGGAACTTTCCATAGCGGGTAACATCTTCATCTAACACCTGCATAACTTCCTTCAACAAGTTTGATTGTTTTTTTTCTATTATCGTCTTTATTTTAAATATTTAGCGATTTATTTTTTGCGACAGCGATTACGATCGTTATTTCAGATGTCTAACTTTTACATATGACTACTGTTAATATGAAATCCGACGCGAATCCGATGGATTCAAAGGTTCAATGTGAAGGAAGGATTTTGCCGAAACGCAGAGTGTCAAAAACGCCGTCGCATCTTCTAGAAAACGGGGGATTCAACGAAGCCGATCTGACATTAGCGATTCAAGAAAGTTTAAAAAGCGCCCGAAAAACTGAGAAAAGGCAATCGGGAATACTAGAAAATAGTGTCGGATGCCATTCTACTAGCGAAAAACATACGTTGAGAATGGCGGGTAAGCTGACCAACAATGACAGTTCGCAACAAGAAATAAAACATCTTAAGGAGCTGTTGTTGCTGCATGTCGAAATGATTCAACACCAGCAACAGTTAATTATTGCCAAAGATCAAGAAATCAAAACACTTCAATCAGAAAAAGAGGCGGTAAGGGATCTTTTTTTAATTGCGTTCAATGTCGGAACCGCAAAATGGCCGCACAGAAACGCAAGCCTTTAATTTGAATATGTGACCGCGTTGTCAAGTTGGATAGGCCTACGTGTTTATGACGAGTTCTTTTTGTCATCTCTTTCATTATTACGTTGAGGGTTTGTTTTATTAAGTTGTCGGTATTTGTTGTTGTGCAGTTTACGCGAGTCCGAGGTGAGATTTTTGCGAACGTAATTTGAGTCATTACGATGATTTACATAAAATGTGTAATATATATTTTTTGTGATGAAAACTAATTTCCCCAGTAGGCTTTAATGAATATATGTCACAAAATGACAAGCCAGAAACCCATTGTCAACTTGATACATGGCAATCAATAATCCATGTCAAAGCTTTTATGATTTAACCACAAGCATGCATTTGGACGGGAAAGACCCATCGTTGAAACAGGCAACCAATCAAATCGCGTGACCTTTCTCCTTTCAACCACGACCTTCTAATGACCAATCGGTGGTTTCTAATGGTAGTAGTGTTATTTGTTTACAAGTTTTGATTAATTACTGTATGTGCTAAAATCTCCATTTGGGTACCAATATCTGAATGTGCAAACATCAATTCCGTGCATTAATATATTGGGCTCCTGTTTGATATTTTGTTAATTTCTACACCTTTATAAATAATTATAATATACGTGCGGTGTTGTATGAATCTGTAAAAAAATGTCACGTGATAGACCATGTGATGTACTCTATTTTTACCTCCATTTCTTTGTGTATGCTGCATGTCAAGACCACTGCGGTAAATCTAGTGATTAAAACCGAAAATGTTTGATATATCCAAACATTTCAATGATTAAATACATTCAGAATATTGTTTCTAATAGTATGCAGACAGCGATGGGGAAATACCTTTATGGAAAGGTACACTATTACCAAATGGTTTAATTGATTTATACCTGTGGTGTCAATTAACGTATGTGGCAATACCTGTATGGACATGGCTCAAATTCCAGGCTGATCTTGTATAACGTATGTTGTGAACAATATGTGGCTTTGTTTTATAATAATGATAGGGCACAAAGTAAAATGGATGCATATATGTTGTAGCAATGTATGTTATAATTGTAAATATTATAATATTATAATGTTATATTTATTGATACTTGATTTAATCTCTGTTTATCTGACACACTGTGTCACACAGCCAGCTGAGCCAGGTTTATAAAACATGCCGACAGTAAATGGAGTTAATTATTCTTGTGAAAATTCAAAATTTAGCAAGACATCCGAATGTTCCCTCTTCTAACTATTTATATCATTGCACTTTATTCAGTCACAGTACAGGGGGAACATTCGAATTTCTTTCCGAGTCTCGATCCCCTGAGAAAGGCGGTCAGATGCTGTCAAAACATTGGGTATTTGTATCCAAATATTGAAATGTTATTCGTATATACAAATTGTGTCCCAACATGAAATTGCCATTAAGATATACATTTTTTTACACATGTATTATGGTAAATAGTGTATTTACATTAGTGACTAAGTCCATAAATTGACGTAATATCGTTGACATGTGGATGTGATGTATGTTATGGACAACATATGGACTAACTTTATATATGTATTTGTATGTTTTATTACTGTATTATAATATGTAGAAATTGTTGTGAATAAAAAACATATAAATCCAGCTAAAATAATAAACTAAATATTTTATCTAAAAATAATACAAATAATATTTGAATAATTAACTTATAATTGGTTGTTTCTTTACTAGCATTTCTGTTTACAGTATTTTTCAATTTTATTTGGTAATGGTCTTCTTCATCTATTAGTTGGAGATTGTTTTCATGGCTGTTTGTTTTTTCTGTGATATATCATGGTTTGTTAGTATGCAAGGCTTCAAATTTGTCTAACTTCAATTCACTGACCAATTCAGCTCGGGAACCAAACTTCAGCTGACATACAATATTGAAATAATCTACTATCCCATGGGTTAGTGGTTTCAAAATTCACTAGCAATGATTGAAATTTCACTAGATCATATTTAAGACAATATTTCAAAACTTTAACAAAGTAATCCAGGGGTCGAAATATACACTAAATTCCGCTATCCCAAGAATAGGGATTTTCAAAACGGAATAGTAAACTACATTTTGCACTATTCCGTTATGAAAGTGG
>JAULBR010114152.1:0-19685 GCA_032355825.1 Melanodrymia aurantiaca
GGTATATGTGTAGTGATACTTTGGATATGTAACTTTTCAATACATTAACCTTATTCTACGTGTTATTAGTCCTTTAATGTTTTTGTTATTGTAGGAATAATATGAATAATTATAACCTTTTTATATGGTTTCTTTCTGTTTTCTTTTCTTATTATTTACTTTTTAAAGGTCTAATTGTTGCTGAAATCTGCCCTTGTTTATACTTCTGGTTTGTTAGATATATTATTGTTTAATTATGGTCCTACTTCGTACAACGGGCACCAGACCATAACGGCCACCCTGACACTCTTCGACCGCATTTCTCTTTATTTGGCCTGTATGAAACAACCACCTACACAACGTGCACAGCAGCCACTATTTTTCTTTAAAAATGAAACCTGAACCTCCTTCAGCGGCCACAAACATAATTATTTCATAAAAGATGTTTTTCACCGCCATCAGGACTTTATGCTGCTGTGTGATCGTACCATCATGATGTAGCCGTATTTAGTTCTCAGAAAACACAGACTGGGTTTGCATTATGGATTACGCTATTGTTGTATTACGCGACAGGAACATTCGTTAATAAGATTCAATAAAGAAATTTCGTATATAATCTACCAACATGACTTTCAAAAACATATATAAGTTGTGTACAACTAGGCATACTTTTAATATATTTATTAATATAAATATCAACAGTTGTTCATTCCTATTTGCATTTAGGGAATTAGTATGTGACAAAATGCAATCGATAAAAACTGAATATTTGTGAAATGATATTGATGAGAATATGCTTAACATTCATGGACTTATATATAAAGGCCACCTGCCTATAACAACATGTTGTAGCTTTCTTCAAGTATGTTAATTATGTAAATTGATTTACATTGTTCACTTGTGTTTGACAAACAAATAACAGATTTGCATTGCTATCCTATTTTAAATTGTCTCATAGTCAATATCACAGTCAGTATCACGTGGTTGTTCGTGGCGTCAAAGTCAGAGTAAACGGTTCCAATCTTCTCACGATCCTCAATTTTGTGCTAAAGGGAGGCAACTTCTTGCCTGGTGCATGGCTGACGTTGTAACGTTGCAGAACGGAAGTGAGTATCAAAAAGGTGTACACGTGGAACCATTTGTCACCAAGGCACGATCTCGGCTCTGGAACGAAGAATACAACATACACTGGATATACTTATATTTAGTACGTTTATGTGTTTTTTTGTGTCTTGTTTTCTCTCTCGGCTATTAATCAATATTACTCTATTTGCCACTGGAAATATAAACAGAACTCGCCTGTGCTCCAATATATCCCGGTACAAAATCCCCTGTTATATTAAATGGGTTGGATATTTTTCAAATCCATAAAGACCATATTCGTAGTTTTTAAAACGTATATCTGTTTGTCTTAAAACCGGCAATATTTAGAATTCAAATATTTCTCCTGAGAACGAGCGCATAATTGTAAATATAAATTCCCATTTTATTCGTTTTAAATCGTTTTCAAAGCTATCTGAAACAGCTTACATATTTCAGTTGAAAAGTCAATTATTTCTCAAAATAATATCACCAACATCAAACCGCGATTGCAGGACTGGACATAAACCAGACGAAAACAATACTGTACTCAAAGTGCATACCCCGGTAATGATATACTACCATTTTGTGACATATCGCTATACCACCAAGTTCATTATAAATTTAAAATAACAACTTTTTTTCTACAAATATTGTACCTCTTTATTTAGAATATTATACGATCTCATCCGACATGGTAGGTTATATTGCAGTACAATAATTTGTAAAAAAACAAATATCGTATCGAGACTTACCAACACCGAATGGCATCAAGTTTTGAAATGTTTTTAATGTTCCGTCATCATTCAAGTGTCGCTCAGGTTTGAAACATTCGGGATCCTCAAATATGTCTGATTGTCTGTGGAGACAGAACAAGCTAGATGACACACTGGTACCTTTTGGCACGTAGTAACCCTCAATAGTGGCGTCTGCAACAGCCACGTGGGGCAGCGTGCTCGGGGAAACGCAGGCCAATCGCAGAGTCTCTAATATCGTCGCTTGTGTATACGGCAGTCTTGAATGGTCTTCCCAAGATGGCGTTCGGTTGCAACCAATTGCATCATCAATTTCTGCCTGAATCCTGCTCTGAACTTTCGGGTTGTGAATCAAGTATAGAAAGAGAAACTCTAGCCCGGACAGCGTGCTCACAACACCCGAATTAAACATATCCATCATCGACTGTATCATTTCATTATCTGAAATAACCATTTTAATCAGGTTCATTAAATACAAACAAACGCAATAGTTTTAACCAACTGTTGACAGAAACGTGTCTATGTTAGAGCTGTTTGACAAGAAGTTAAACTAGTTTATACTATAGTGCAGATGCCTTTTACTTTAATGGATATGCAATTTGACTATTCTATTATGCTCATGATTTCAACATGTATATTGCTTGTTGCAGAAAAATTGAAATGTTTACCGAATGTGTGAATATATATAAATCAAAAGAAATAATTGCCTCTCACTGATATTTTTCTATAGTTTATGTGTAAGCATATAATTATAATATAAAACTGTATATTTTTACATATGGGAATACCGGTATTCCTTTTGTGTCATAGTATTTTACTATACCTGATGTATTTTCACGGTGGTATTCAGAGCTATTCAAGAACAGGTTTATGATATCACATTCTTCTGATGAACTGGCCCCATGAACAGATTCTTGGCGTTGAATTACCCACAGTCTAATCACTTTCGCTAGTCCAGTGGTTAATTCTCGCAAATCGGGAGATCGGTGGGGTATCAGAGCCCATAGTTTTGGTAGCTTAAGGCAAATTGTTGTTGAAATTGCAAGCAAATCAACGTTGTCCACCTCACGTATCAGAGCAACCAATTTGATAAATTCTGGATCTGAATACTGGTACCTCGTTCCTCTGATAAGAGAACTCATTCCATTGACAATGCACAGTCGAAGTACATCTGTCAAGTTCAATTCTTTCCCGGAATGCTTCTCAATTTCAGCCATCATGTCTTCAGTCTCGTTCTCACAATGCTGTGTAAACGTCTGGTGTGATGTTTCGTTCCACATTCTTCTGGTGCACAATTTTCGATTCAGACGCCATTTCGCACCACTTCCAAACAGTACTCCTGTAATACAATTATATATTCTGCATTGTGAGTTATTACAAATCGCAAAGACTAGCTCGACGACATCATTCTTGAATGGTTCGTCTACCACTGTGTTTTGCATATTACGCCTTGGCCCTACGTGCACTGACTACAACATCTATCATGGTACATCTACTACTGACTCCAACATCCAGCATGTTACAGTTACCACCCATCATGCTATGCCTACTACTGACGTACGACGTGTCTATTGTTACATTTCGCAGATTATACATGTATGTACTTCTGACTTAATGCATCTTATGTGTTACGTCTACCACTGATTTACGACATATTGTATGCTATAGCTATATCACTGACTTGCGACATAGCACATGTTTTGTCTATGTACAACTGACGTCTCGTATATTACGTCTAGAACATCATTGACTCAAATTGTAGAATAGATCATTAATATACAATACATATGTTTCTGGAGATAGAATGCTTCGTTGACACAGTCTTTGAACAAATGGATACCAGAGTAATTAATCTAGGTTATCATAATAAATTATACCAGTTTCTAAAAGTTGTAACAACAACCTGCTGACAATGCGATATCAGTTTTCAGTAGGCCTACATCTAAAAAGGTAACAATTAGGTGACTTTAGTGATAGTATTAAAGTTTAGAGAAGAATTTATAGATGACTGATAGAGTAATAATAGTAGTACAGTACATGCGAATTTATTTAATTTCCATTTATTATTACCTTTAAATGCGCGAACTCAATCACTGAGAGGCCACCTTTTTTTAAAGTATCGACAATAAAAGACTAAACAATGATTTTGCAAGGTATGAAATGAGTTATGAAACGCTATGTGTTATGTACAGTGAATAAGGTTTAAAGGGCGTGGGACCATAACGAAGGTTGTATAATTGCAGGTGCACTAATACTCGAACGTGTCACAACAGTTGGTCTATTGAATTATAAAAATGCAGTTATTTTGATAATATCACATGCAAGACTGGATGTTTCATAGAGATTCTTAAGAAACGAAACAGTTCATATGAGAAACACAAAACGAGCATTATACTCATTGTACAAATCAAGAAGAAAGCACAAAGTGAAACATTGTTTATTCGATAGAAGTTATATATACAGTGATAAAAGTAAGTAGTTCTCTTTGAAACGTCAACATTTATTATATTATATAGTTGAATACAAACGTTGAGGTGTATGGCGAGGAGGTGGAAACATATTTAATTTAGCCTGGAGGCTACAGTATAATTATATTAATGGCATACAGTGAAACCTGCATATCTAGAAAGGCGACCTAAGCGACATACAAAAAGGAGTAAATATCACAATGAATGACGGGCCTCCGTAGGGCAGTGACACTGATAGGTACTGGGTTCGAATCCCAGTTGTGGCATTTGGGATCTTTAATACCAACCCAGAGTGAGTGCTCCACAAGGCTCAATGGGGAGGTGTACTACCACTCACACAGACCAGTGTCCACAACTGGTGTAACAAAGACCGTGTTCAGTCTGGGGTAAGTGCATACTAGTATACAGTATTCTTTCCTACTTATATAGGAATAGCGGGTTTCCTCTCTCCAGAATAAGCAGTTGGAATGCGTCACCACGACAGACGTGCTTGAACTTTAATTGGATATAAGCACGTATATAAGTTATAAATAACTACCAGCCATATGACTTCATAATATACAGGTTAAAGTACTTATAATTATTTGCATACAGAAGGGACCTATATTTGAATAGACGAGTGTTGGTTGTATGAAGGTAGGTACATGTAGGTAGCCGTTAACACAGAGTGCACTGTAATACAATACACGCGTATAAACAGGACAAAGACCGAGACATGGTTTTTGTGAATGGGAGCGTGAGTGGTCATGGCCGATTTTGATGCGATCCAGTGCTTCTGCGTAGGAAGTTAGAACTATGCGTAGGAAGTTAATACACATTCATGAATTAAAATTATGTGTGGGAAGCTAGTATTATGTGAATGAAGGTAGTACTGGCGTTTAGAGTGGTATGAAAGTAAGACAGATACCATCAAACAAATACGACTTGAGGCAACCATATACATAAAATATAATTTTCAAAGGCACACTCTATAGAGTTTTAACACGAATGCCTTCCTACGTTCTCATCCAATGCTATTTGTGACTTATTTCTATGGTTAATGTTGTATTTTCTATTTATTAAAGTTAATGTTTAGTTACATTTCATTACTTATACAATACCAATATATCTGATGCGTTTGTATAGTAACTTTGTATTGTCCTTGGAATTTTCGCGACAGTAATTTAGTACGATACAAATTTTGTTATATAAAAGTGCACATTAAGCTACTATGCAAACATAATTATTGATATTGTAAGCAATTAAGATATTAGCGAATGTTAATTTTGATAATAAAAATTACTCGACTAGCCAGAAAATGATTACAAATTAATAACGTTATCTGCGCAGGCACGGTGGCATTTGTCTCAAATCTCGGGTATGTGTCTTTAATATCACCCTGTAAACTAATGTAAATATCGTGGGTTTCTTCTCTAAAGTACCCTGCATGTAAAACTATTCATGACTACCGATTTTCAAAATAATCCCTTTTTATGCAGTTTTGTATAATTTTATTTACTATATTAAATTTCACATTAAAATAATTATTACGTATAATTATTATTTGGCGTAACTTTTATTGTACAACCCTATTTTGTGTTTATAAATTGTTCTGATAGCTATTATGAATGCAAGTCCTGGTAGAATGCAACTCCTGGCGGAATGTAACTCCGGTTATAGCATAACAAAATGGATTAAATAATGTAATAAATCTGTACGGAATGAATCAACTAGTCCGATCAATAAAACAAGGTATTATTAGCTACAGTTAATGTAAGAAAAAGATCAATAAAACTATGCTTTATACAAGTCTGGTTTGGACTATGAATCGTAGGTATGTACGTCCTATAGCATTTTATATTATGTTGGAACGTTTATTACACCGGCCTAATGGCCCTGTCACACCATGGCGTATCGCCTGAACGTATGCCGACGTATACAAAAAATAGTTAGAAAATTGTCAGTTCAAGAACGTCCAACTTCCCAACGAATTGCATCGGAAAAGTCGACATCGTTGTTGGAATGGACGTATCCATAGCGTATTGCACGTATAAATAGCGTATGACTAATGTATTGATAGCGTATCACTAACTTATAACAAAGTTATGACAGCGTGACGGTCACAGCGTATGCGAGCGTATGACCAACGTATGTTTAACGTATTCGTAGCGTATGTCTGCCGTGTTCGAAGTATCCTCAGCGTATCCTCAGCGTATCCTCGGCGTACAACGAACGCGTGACCTATGCCGCTATAGAACGTATAAATACCGCCATGGTCTCTGATGATGGGTTGATGTGTTGAGCACGACAGACCATGAAGAAATGAGGATGAGTTACTGAAGGGACCCATATATATATATACTCAACCCCCGTCATAAATTACCAAAACGCCGAATGCTCGCTAGCTGTACGGCACATACGCTAGGTGTACTGTAGAAACACGTTATGTACGTTACACGATCGCCAGGCATAAGTTGTGCATAAGGTGGATACGTCCACCTACGTCGAGACTCGTTGGAGATACGTCAGGCATACGTTACACATACGGTGCATATTATACGTTATAAACTCGTTATCACTACGTTGGCTGTACGTTTCCCCGTCAGCCGACGTACATCAACGTATACATACCAACTTACGAGTAACGTACCTCTAACGTATGTCTAACGTACCACGAACTTACGGGGAACTTATGCAGAACATATTAAGCACACGTTCAGTACGCCGAGAAATTTTGAACATGCTCAATAATTTTTAGCCGGCTCGACGTGTTCCAAATTTTCACAGCGTATCACAGCGTGCTCTTAACGTAAACGACGTAAACTTACCCCTAACTTATATCAGCGTACACCAACGTACACCGACGTATTTTCGATATTTCGCATACGTTGGCATACGTTCTGGCGATACGCCATGGTGTGACAGGGCCATTATACAGGAAAACTATGTAAACAAGTCTATACGGACTGTGGAGACCGATCCTGTGACCTCTCGCTCCTCGGTCTGACGCTGTTCGAAGCGACTACTTTCCGTTAATTCATCATATTAGACGTCTTATGCTATAAATACACGGAAGTGACGTCCCAGAAGAATGAAGCAGAACGCCTGTATGGATGTAGTTGATTTGTTGTTCTGGAACGTGACGTGAACACGTCTTGACACTATCTTGGGACAAGATCACCTTGTTATCACTGTAAATATGAATGTTGTGTATATGTTTGGGTGAAATGCAGCGGGTTGGATACTTACTACTTATAGCGAACATATGGCGTTACTTAATGCCACAATACCTTGTTTTAAGCCATGCCACCGTGCTAGCGAGCTCACACATTTCTATCGCTTTATTGTTCAAATTAAAGGGATAGTCCCGAGTTTGAAGACGAGTGCCACAGAACATAAGCATCCAACGCTATTTGAAAAATATGTCTGGCTAATACAGCATTTTTATTACTAAAATTAACATTCACTTTCCTTTTATTGCTTACAATAACAATTTGGATGTCCAGAAACACGTAGGATATACTGATATTGATATTGATATTGTGATTATAACATCTGAACAAGCACAGTGGTATTTATTCTAAAACTAGGCATTGTGCCTTTAATACATAATAGCATTGAAGGGATATCCTCCCTTTTAAGACGAATGCCACCGTACCAAATTCTATTCTAGCATGTTTTCGGGTAATAATAGGGATTTTTATACATTAAAAAATACAGTTTATTTATATTATATTCCTTAGAATACCCTGAGCAACTTTAGTAATTAAAAAGTGCTCTATCAACAGGAAACCTGTTACGAGGACATTAGGAGTGAATGTACGGTGATATCCGTCTTAAGCTCAGCAACGTCCTTTTTGGCAACACAGCGATCCTGCCTTGTATTCAACAGAGCGAGCGTTCTGCTACCGATGCAAAACGTTTTGGCACCGGTGTTCGCATCTAACATTAAATTAATGTGATATGATAGTACGCGATCGGTACCAGTCACATAGCACACACACACACACACACACACGCGCGCGCGCGCACGCACGCACACACTCAGGCGATATCTACTATGTAGTACAAGGTTTAGTATTTTATTACAAGCGAACTAATGTAAAAACAGACTATACTAACAACCCTCTATATCAGCTTGTTGGTCACGTGACAACTGCATGAACATAGCAGACGTCAAAGCATGTAACATTGATTATATCATATATTGAACAGTATTGCTTTACCGATGTATATCTATACAATTTATATAATTATCTGAGCCAGATAACCACGTAAATTCGTAACATATCTACTGGAAGCAATACTGAAGAAACAAGCTGATCGCCAAGGGACGATGGTCTATAGTAGGAATTCAATAAAACCGCTATCACATAAATACTAGTGGCAGACCCCGTGAAGCATTGTTTCCTCGACGGGAATCAACGTAACCATTGTAGAAATATCCATCCCATCTGTGATTAATTAACATTCTCTTGTTGCCGAGCGTTGGGCGCGTAACCTGCATACCTCGGTGATACAAGCATCTGTAGAAGTCACAGGACAAGTCGTTGCGTAGTTTTCCAGTCAGGCGGCCATAAAAAACATATCACACATAGTAACTTCGAGGGAAGTCTCGTAAAGTATCGACAAAAACAAAAAGTCTTTGCATAGCTTCCAAGAGGCAACAAAAATATCACAGATAGTAACGTTGAACGAAGACTCGTAAAGTGTCGACAAATATAAGAAGTCTACTTCAATGGAGAATAGAATCAGTTTGTGTACGAATTAATTAACTAGTAACCTTTATTATCCATAATATAGTTAAGCATAAACGAGTTCGTAAATGCCATACGAAACACACGTGTAATAAAGATATATTGAGTACACACTTGTGACGTCATACGCGCTTAAAACGTTACAGTGTGTTGACTCTGCAGTTTTGTTTGTAAACACAATTGGAAACATGTTGTTCGTTGAAAATGGTATGGATAATAAAGAAATTATTACACTCGCGTTTGTGTCAGGATTCATGTAATACCCTCGCTCTCGCTCGGGCAATACAAGAATCCTAACGCCCGTTTCGTAAAATCAGTATGACACACCCGCTCGTATAATAATCTCTATTTATTACCCACCTGGTGAACGTATGGGTGTTTCGTATAAATTTCGTACGCACCACTAGGTGCGTATTTTTCGTACGCCCCAGTTCGTATTGAAACATGACGTCATAACAGTTGTGCCAACGTTATGACGTCATGTTTAGACATGTCGTCTTTCTTGGTGACCAACTCAAAAAACAGTATGTAGACAAATTATCGCTGCTAAAATTACGTCTATACTAATCTAGTATACTTTACTGAGAATTACCGGAATTATAGCGAACTATTTCTCAATGCGGCAACACTTGGAAAAACTGTTGGTGCTTATTATGTCAATTCACTTCTGGCATTGAAAAGCAGAAATGTTTACCTGATTGGCCATATTTTACATTATTTAAAGGCGGGTAATAAATAAAATACCACATTCGTTGTCACTAGATCTAATTTTTACGAAACTCGTGAACTTCCCATGGTATCTGACCTCACTTTCGTTCGGTCAGATACCATATAGGAAGTTCACTCGTTTCGTAAAAATGATATCTAGCGACAACTCGTGTAGTATTCTCTATGAAACATAGCATTAGATATGCACATACTGCAGCATCCATCTTCAAACTCGGGAGTGTGCCTTTAATATTGTCTAGTAATAGTAGTATACAAATTCCAGGTGTGTTTATAAGAAATTAGATTCAGCCAAGATATTTTTTAAATAAATGCTAAATAATGTATCATTTGCAGACCATTGCATTATACATACACTCTTGGCTATGTCACTAGTGTTGATGTTTAGGTAAAGTTTGTTTGTTTAACAACACCTCTGGAACACATTAATTATCAATCAGAATATTGGATGTCAAATGCAGGGTTATATTGACATTTGGTCACAGAGGCAACCCACTGCTGCCACATAGGCAAGGGATCTTTTATGTGCACTTTCCCAGACAGGATAGCACACACCACGGCCTTTGATGGATTGATAGATTACATGACATCCTACAGCTCCTTCAGTTATAAAAATGCATTTGGCTGGTTATCAAAAGTACATTATATGCAGTACCGGTATCTTAAATGTCATAAGTGCTGTAAACAAAGGAAGTTAGTCAGTAAAACAGTCTGTATAATTATGTAGAATGTTTCAATGGTTTTTATTCAAATTATGCCCTACCAAATTTTAGGGAAATACATCTTAGGGGCAACATTTATTTATTTGTTTAGTTTTTGCTTTCTAATGACAAGAAGAATGCATATATTGTATTGTTTTTAATGAACAGATAACATGCACATTATCGTCGTAAGAACTGGGTCAGTGTAAAACCAATCTTGCACAATTTTCTGCTAAGGCTTATAGATTTGATAATCTTCATTGATTTCTCAAAGCTAATAGAATCAAGCATCATTTAGCAGCCAATGTCCCGCCTCATGTAGTATTGATTAGATAACAGAAATGGAATGATGGTCATTAAATGGTCTGTTAGAAGGAACATACAGATTGTCTATGATAGAACATGCTTCAAGAGCTTAAACTGTTATATAAACACAGCCCCCTTTAGTAAATAATGGAGCAAATAGGAACACAATTATTGATTAATTTATTGATATGATAAATGTGCAAACTGTGATAAAGTAATCTGTACAGATTTTTGTCATAGGATTCGATTGCGGTTTAATGTTTCACACATTCATGGTCATGCATGTGCCTTAGTCAGCAAAATTTGATTTACTGACGTGGAATAACATTGAAATAAGTTGAGTTTATTACTGCATCCTAAATATTTTACATTTAATGTATGTAAACTGCGGCTTTACGTTACTCAAGTATGTATGAATGCATGTATACATATATGAATTTTTAGTTGGTCTGTTAGGCTCTTGTTTATGTTAAAATTACTTTGAGAGATTCATGTTCTGCTACATGTCTGTATTAAATTAGCAAACATGTGCTTCTCCATATGACAGATGTTTTACCTAATATTACATATAAAACAACTTACGAGTAATGTGGAATTATTATGGTTTATGTGCCTCGAGAAATTAATGCGAGTTCCAAGCTTTAGTAGTGTGCTGGAATAACAACATTGATGCAATGACACAAGCTTCAAGCATAAAGCTATCTCACATTAGGGAGGTTACAAAAACATATCCCACATCTTCCATTATGGGTAATACATAGACAATAACTTATGAGTAACATTAATTTCACACAGGACAGATAATTCTGAATACTGAGTACGTGTTTGCATTTATTATCTATAGTCCACCTTAAATAGCGAAATGTATGCTTGGTCAAAGAGATAAGACACACTGTGATGTCACAAACTTCAATCAAAAAACAGTCTTTCATATTATAGACAATGGTGTGACGTCCTAGGGAAGGATCTAACCTAAGTCGACCCATTGGGTTATTTCCTATTCCAACCAGTGATCCATGACTGGTTCATCAAAGACTGCAGTGTATGCTATATCTTATACATAGGAAAATGTACATAAATGACCACTTGCTGTTATACATCCAATGTCCTCCAATGGTGTCGTGAAACAAACATTTTAAAATATCTAATTATCAACATTTACTTTGCATTAAGCTATATCCACATTATGGTCATTAATATATTATGTGCTGCTTTGTATACAATTTTAGATTGTAAGATAGATTTTATCCATAGATGATACTAGCCATACTTCTGTTTGGAATCTGTCATCACATTGATTAGATCTTATCTGGAGAGTTTATTTACTTCATAAATACACTATTATTTGATTGTTATTGTACAATTTCATAATAATATATCCTGCAAACATAAATTGAAATCAGTTACCAAACTGTAAAAACAAATCCATGAGCTTGCACTATAAATATCTGCTCTTAACCTGCTGATGTAAGTTTTATATTGATTTTCTTAATTACTGTTTCAGGCTACAGTCAGTAATTACGAAGCAACCGCTTCGATCAAAGTCTGAGTATGACCTTTCCCAGATTGAGCAAGACTTGCCAGAAGAACAAGGACAGGAAGAACGCGTAGAAGCCAAAAAGAAGGAGATCTATCATAATCCAAATTCATCTCCCGGCAGAGTCAATATATCAAAAATCAATATGTCCGACAAAACTATTGAAAAAGATTGTTTATCATCTCACGGAAAGAGTTCACAAACTAACGTGGATAAAGACAAGACATGTGTTTCAGAAACACCGAAGCCACATCACAATGTTCCTCTGCCAAGTTGGTCAAGCCAGGATCTCACTGAAATGACCCAAACACATGTTAACTCAATGCGAAACAATTCTTCCATTGATCTGAGTGCTCGTTTTTCAAGAGATGAAAATTTTATGCAGAATACTGGAGTTTTGGTGCACAGATCTCATTCAGCAATAAATTGTCGTCATGCCAGGAACAGTTCAGATTCCTCTGATTACAATTCACATTACTCGCGAGCCAGTGCAGACTTGGAAATATTTTTTAGTCAAATGGGATTAGAGAAAAATGTTCTAGATCCAATGTTACGGCAGCAAGAATCTCGCAAGAAACGTGGTTTATTTGAAAGTGTAAGTTCTTTAGAATCCCCAGACACTCGCAGTATTTGTAGTGAATATGCCAAAAGTGACGCCGTTCTTTCTGACATGGATGCTGACAAGTCTGTAACACCCACTTCAGCAGTGGAAAGAAATGCAAGGATTATTAAATGGCTATGTAGTGTCAAAAAAGCCAAGATCCTTTCCAAGAGTCAAACATGATATTGTCTTTTAGTGAACAGATTTTGGTGTATTGGTGTACACATATTTGATTACCAACAGCAAACTGATTTGTCCCAAGGTCAATGAATTGCATTCAAATTTACATCAGAACAACCAGATTTATTTACCAAATACATTGCAATATATAATTTTTATTTTGTGGACATTTTGTTTGTAAATGTTATTATTTTATTGAAGCAGATTGGTTAGTACATTTTATTGTTAGAACTAGTTATTACTCTACTAATCATGCTTAATATATTAAATAGACACCTGACACTTAATTTTGCTGTTACGTTTGTGCTATCAATCCAGTAGCTGGTAATTTTATATTAAAATTATTTTGTTATATACAATATATGTATACAACTTACAAGGCAATATTTTACACTTTGACGAAGTCACGGATGTATTTAAATAACTAATGTTACTATTTATGTTGGAGATATAGTACTGTAGCTAATCTACAGTAGCATGTTGTTCATATCCAATGGGCCAATCAGATACTGTAATACCTGTAATTGTTAAATTGACATAATTATGAACATGGATGTAGCAGATTCATTTATAATTTACAGACTTCTCAATTTTTAAGTTTGTTTAATGTACGAATTCAACAGGGAGGAGTGGAGATCCAAATAATGTCTCATGTGCAAAATTTCAAATCTATATTCCATTTTAAACAATCTGTCACATTTTTAAAAGTTTGTAACAAATACATGGAAATAAGCCTTTAATTAATGTTAATTATTGTATTGTAACATCCAATAAATGAAGTTTACAGATAGGTACATGAGAGCAAACGAGATACGTAAAATGCTCAAGTTTCATGCTGAAGTCTGAATTATATGCTGTATTGCTTTATTTTGATTGAAACAATTAGTATCTGATCTGTAAGCAACAATGACCATGTAACTTCATGAATGTTTTAATGTAGCAAATGTTTAACCATTCTATTTTAGCATGTGCCCATAAAAGTACTAAGGCATACAAAATGCAAATTTGCTATTTTAACGGACTCATTCTAAATGTTTGCATTCCATCAAGAGTTGAAAACCTTGACCACTTTACATCAACAGTTGTAAATTTTAATTATTTTACATCAACAGTCATGACCAACTTACACCAAGTTTTAAACCTTAACCACTTTGCATCAACAGTTGCAAACTTGATCACTTTACATCAAAACTTGGAAAATATTACCATCTTACATCAGTAGTTGTAAACCTTGACCTCTTTGCATCAACAGTTGTAAATCTTGACCCATTGATCACTTTACATAAAGTTGTAAATGTTGATTACTTTACATCAACAGTTACAGTTATAAACATGGACCACTTTACATCAACAGTTATTTCCTTTTTAATTCTAACCCGTTCCATGCCTTATAATGGAGAAATATAATCATACTTTGTGTCAAAACTATTTAATGTTTTGAGTATCTTTTTTTTTGCTATATTAGCATACAAAAATATTATTTACGCCTTCATTGGGTTAGTATTATTTATTTTTTAATTTTACCTGTTTGTTAAATTAGTGGCTTTTATTGTAAATAATAATATAAATATATATAAAACTAGTAACACTACATTTTTGGATGTATTTATATTCCAGGGAAATTGTACTGTATATACATGTATATTGCTGACTGACCTTAATAAAATTGATCTAGAAAATGTGACTTTTTACTTTTGACATCATTAGGCTGTGAAGATTACTTCGGAGACCATGCATTTGATAACTGCGGATTATTAATCAATGTGTTCCAGTGGTGTTATTAAACAAACTCTCATTAGGCTATGAATAAACCAAAGAACTACACCAATGAGAATTCTCCTTTGTCAACAACCCTAATCCATTTACAATGTCACCTAATTAAGGTTGTAAGTGACAATGTAACACCATTGCCACCATTGTCACTTATGACCTTATCTTAATTAGGTGACGAATATTAAAATAGCCATGACAATTAAATATATTAAAGAAAATTTATGTCATTATGGACACCGGCATCTCAGAAAATGTATGACTACATGTATCATTAAATGAACAAACCTCCAATGTTTGCCTTTTTACAAGTGTGCTGTTGAAACATCCAGTCTCACAGATTATTCAACTCTGATCAAATCATACTCTCTTTCTCTTAATAATAATGGCACAAGGATACATTTCAAATTTTACTTCTACTGAAACGAACTAGTTTTCACACAAGCTAGGTATCAATCTTTGGGTATGTCATTTGATATTGTAAGCAGATTCCAGGATATTCTCTTTCAAACTATACCCCAGAGTAGATTCTGGGAGCTGCTGGTATTACTATATATACATTACCGGGTAATCTATTCTATGAGTATAAACTTGAAGTTCTTGGACTATAACTGTTACTGTACAGTAGGGGCTCAAACAGAATGAACAGGTCACATAAAAAGTCACTAAAAGACATATTAAATAATTAATGGGAGATAACCTCTAAAAACATTTAATCAAGTTGTCAATTGATACGAACTCTGACATTTTCCAAACTTCTGTTTTGGTACTTAAGGTTCAAAAGTGAAGATATGGTGTTCCTTACACATACAATGATGAATATTGACATACACCGGCTTCTCTTGACTTGTGGCATTAGAAGTTATTGTTTTGACATGACTTCAAAGCAATGTGTGATATACACATAAACTGCACAACTTATCGTCAACCCAGCCATCTTGAGAAAAATTGTAAATGTGATGTATGAATATTATAGCTACACATAAAAATTACACCACAAAACGTCACATGGTGCATTTTTCCTACAAACAATGATCTGTATCATGCTTAGATTAAATGCAGCTATTTTTAACTCCATTTTGAAGAGTATACAATTTTTATCAACATTGTTATCTTCTATTTGAAAATGTGCTCTTTTCTCCATGTAATATTGATACTAGAGTAATCAATAATGCTAGTTGAAACAGTTGACAGTTCTAATTTTAGTTATACAGTTCAGATATTTTAACATAATAAACAAGAGAAGTCTATATATTATTTTCGTAAATGTATTTTCTTTCACACAATCATTTTGATTCATCTAATTTGTTAACAATTTATATGTAATAGTAAAAAAAGAACTGAAACCCTTAAAAATAATAATGCAAATAATTTAACATAAAATTTAACAGTCGGTACAGGATATACATGGTCCAAATAATAAAATAATTTAACAATATATGATATTTCTTACAAGTTGCACACCTGTTTGCATTATTGCTATATTATAACAATTCACTAATAACGTAACAGGTTATCTATGTAACATCACTGCCTCATTAGAATTTTTTCAGATCGATTTTCAAACACAAGTAATTGGCTGTCTTGTACAGAGCTGGGCGTCTTGTGCTCAGCTGTACATGTACATTTTACACAGTGCGTAACATGTGATCACTTAGGTGATATAGTCATTTGTACATGTAGTTCAAAACTTAGATTCATTTTGGAAAAAACATGTTTTATGATATGTTAGAAATAGAACATGCTCATGTCGATTAGATATCAAATATCTTGCAAATCGTTGTTTCGAAACGTATCTAACGCTAACTGACTTTTGCTTTTTAGATAGGTTTTGAAACAACACGTTGCAAGATAAATGATATATAATAGCTACTCATGAAGTATTCCCTATGTGCAAATAGTGGTGCAAACAATTTAATAGTATACGATATAGTATACAGAGTGCATATAATAAAAAAAAAGTAAAAAATATGTTGGATGCAAATAATGTAAAAGTACAGGATATGAAGCAATTGCCGATCCAGATTTTTTTAATGCTCGTGGAGAATGGAAGAGCAATTATCGAAATTGTAGGAAATTTTGTAAAATGAAGGCTCCTTAAATTCTTCGATAAGTCTTGGGCTTTTGGTGAGTCATTCAATGAGAAAAAATTATAATAACTGGAGTTTTCATAATACAGTCAAACCTGTCTTAAGCAGCCAGCCAGCCACCAAAGGGATTAACAAAAAGTGGCCTCTTAAGACAGGTGGCTGCTTAATACAGGTTCTTATGCACTGTAATTGATGATTTGGGAGAATACTATGGTGACCCTTTAAGACAGGTGGCTGCTTAATGCAGGTGGCCGCTCAAGCAGGTTTGACTGTATTTGCAACACAAACTCTTTATTTGTTAACTTTAAAAAGTTATATCATTTGGATACAAAAATCTAATTTTTTTCTCCACGTTAAACGAAACTAAAGTTATTTACGAAAAACATACTGATTCATTTCGAAATTTATTATTATATATATAATACTCTCCTATTGTTGTGTTTTGGTGTTGAAATATGTAAATCATATGACTGATATAAATATTCAGTCAGAAGCCAACTAAGCGACGTGGTCGACACATTTAAATGTGTTGGTAGTAAACAAAAACAAAAAATCTTCAATCGTTTTTTTTGCAAGTGACACGATCAAAACGACAAAAGTTGTGAAACGTGTGCCTAACCCCGTAAAAGGCAATAAAAAATAAAAATAAATACACATTTATTGGTTCTTTATTATTGTATAATAGGCCTAATAATAATAATAATAATCTTTATTTAAAGAATAAATGTGTCGCCGTCTATTAATAATGGATTACTCAACAGTTTCATAACAGTTCGTTTCCGTATAAATTTAGACATCAGATTCTCTCGGCGTTATTAGTACTACGAATTACTAATAATAGCACAATCATGCCTCGTGACCACAGATATCGTATTGCATTTTTAGCCTTGACAAAACCGTAATTAAACCAATAAAAATATATAACTTTAAAACGTTTACTTTTCGATATTAAGGAAATCACAGCATGAATTCGCATTTAAGTTACAAATATTATCATTTGAAATTTACAACTGACATCGCAGTGATTGCAACGTGACTGTGAATAATATTTTACTTGGCGCTTCTACTATACAGTTTACAATAAGCATACGTCACTACACGTGATCGAAGTTTCTAGAATATTGCAGAGAGTTGGACCAATCCCGATTAACAACGTGTATCACGTGATTTCTATTATTTATACGCTTGTTGCAGATTCAACGAACAAGAAGTAGGTTTTTATTGAGAGAAGAAACGTTATTGAACAGGCAGAATAATTCACAAATGTAAGTATTATGGATTGATTTTTGTGAAATTCATTTTTGAGAATAGTATTGGTATAATAATATGTGACGGCTCGTAATTAAATACTGAAACAATAGTTATTTCATATTTGCCTTTCACGGCCCTTTGTCAAGTTTTGTTGCCAGCTTTTCCCGAATTAGATTTTCCGCAGACTTTCTATGAAGATCGGTCTGATTTATCAAAGTGTTTCTGACATTTAGATGTTGCCTGTAGCAATTAGATCTGTAACACCTTTGATAAAGATTGTAATTAGTGGTGCTACTGTTACATATGATTTATAGAATTTAGAAACGAAAAACCCTGAACTTCAAGATGGCGGAGAAGCCATTTTGTCGAGAATTTTATGATGACAGACGATAATTATTGGAGGGATTTTAGAAATTACTGTTAACAATCTAAATTGAACAATTAACACTTATTTTCTTAAAATAAAATAATGTTCAATATTTATGAGCTTTTTCAAAACAAAAATTAGATTATATTCATGGATATTTTAAATATATGGTAAATGGGGAAAGATATCCAAATGTTTCCCTCTAATGGTGACTGAATGCGGCACAATAAATGCCTTTAAAATCGTGAAAAATACCAATAAAAGGTGAGTTGGCTTCTTCTGCCCAAATCTGGTCGGGGTGCCAGTATTTCAAACTCGCAACCAAATATTTATTAGAAACTTGCTGTACAGAATTTTCTGTTAAAATATTCACTACAATATCAGGCCTTTCCCCAGGATTTTTTGAAAGTGCTTACATTTTCAAAATTCAGAAAGAATATAATTTTTTGTAATGTCATGAGTAAAAATTTCATAGATTGTGAATTATACAGTGTACAGGGACAAACAACTGAATTTAAGGCCCTTAAAAGGGCGTTTTAATAAATCAAAGCGCTTACAAGACCCTTAAAATAAATCGAGGCGCTTGCTTAAACAGGTAAGGAGTAGGGGCCCCCCTACGCCTTATCGCTCTGAGGAAACCTCTGAATATATTTCAGTATTTTAATATGTACAATTCTTTTCTCTTTCAGATGCAGATCTTTGTGAAAACCCTCACGGGAAAGACAATCACTCTCGAGGTTGAACCCTCCGACTCTATCGAGAATGTAAAAGCTAAAATCCAGGACAAAGAAGGAATTCCCCCAGACCAACAGAGATTGATCTTTGCTGGAAAACAGTTGGAAGATGGACGCACACTTTCCGATTACAACATTCAGAAAGAATCCACACTTCATCTTGTATTGCGTCTTCGTGGAGGTATGCAGATCTTCGTGAAAACCCTCACTGGAAAAACAATCACTCTCGAGGTTGAAGCCTCAGATACTATCGAGAACGTAAAAGCTAAAATCCAGGACAAAGAAGGAATTCCCCCAGACCAACAGAGATTGATCTTTGCTGGAAAGCAGTTGGAAGATGGACGCACACTTTCCGATTACAACATTCAGAAAGAATCCACACTTCATCTTGTATTGCGTCTTCG
>JAULBR010114153.1:0-10027 GCA_032355825.1 Melanodrymia aurantiaca
AGTCAAACCTGCTTGAGCGGCCACCTGTATTAAGCAGCCACCTGTATTAAGCAGCCACCTGTCTTAAAGGGTCACTATAATTTTCTCCCAAATCAGCAATTTTAGTGCATTATGATCTGTATTAAGCAGCCAAAAGTGGCTGCTTAAGACAGGTTTGACTGTATACTGATTTAATAGATCAAGTTCATTGATGCAGCACATCTTAGGATTTGATGAGCATATAAAACCGAACGAGAAGAAGAAGAAGAAGAATAGATATAAAATACGAGGCATTTCCTTAGAATCAATTTAGTATTTAAACTATCTAACAAGACGTCTTTCAGCAAACTAGTCTACAGATAAAGCAAATAATTTTAACTGGTCCCCCGAAATTCGTAACGACAGAAATTTACTGTAAAGTAAGAATAAGTATGTTTATATAGAAATTATTTTTGTTTTGTTAATAGAATATTGCTATAACTTTGGATTTACTGATGCATTCAGATTTTTTGGCTAAATTAATTTTGTGACTGGGTACAAATGGCACAGCGATGCGAGTACAGTATACATGTAACGATCCAGTAAATGAAGTCTCTGCGTTTACGTACTTGCACTTTGTTGTACCAGAGAGACAATTAGCTCTCTGTTCTCCAAGTTCATTGTGCCATAATCTGTTCATTCAATTACTGGCAATGTCTAACTGTATGTTTGTCATATACCTTACAACTACCTTTACATTGTTGATATGCACCTCTGTAAATCAATGCCATTGTACAACTACAGTCAGGCTTGAGGATAAGGATCCATTCGGGAAACCTGTTTATAGGTTACCCGAAACTACACACCAGGTAACCTGTTTTGGTTTTAGGTTACCTAGGAGCTAAAAATTAGCTGTTTATTTCAACGTTATTTGACACGTACAACTATGTACATGTATATAGTTAATATTCGTCGCAAAAAAGCATGATTCTAAAGATTTTATTATCTAAATAAATTATGGTGAACGGTGCTCCGTTCGCGTCGTTAGAAATCGAGGTAAATTCCACGCAACCTGAGCGACCGTTCGCCTCCTATTCTCAGGCCTGTACAGTGGACTCATCTAAATCAGATCCTTATAGTACCTATCCGTAATTATAGTTGTTCTATCCTTATTACAGCTAAAATATATAACCAATTTGTGAATGTGTAATCAATTTTTTTACACAGATTTCTGGTTTAGAAAGAGTGTACTGTAGAATATTTGAAATCGTTCATGACAAATGCCATTTTAATTGCTATAAATTACTTTTTCTTTTGGTCTCTAGTAAACTCACTGCTACAGTACTTGGACATGTTATAAGCTCTGAAAAGATGTCTTGTTTTGTACTTTGTTGTAGTTCGTAGTAAGCTCGTTGAGACAGTGACTGAGTGAATCTGTTAAAAACTCTGAAAAATGTGTCATTTTATTCCTTCTTGAACATTGTGACAATAGATGGAAATATTAACAGCTCTGAAAATGTGTCTTGTTGTGTCTTGTCTTTAATAACCTATTAACAATTATTCTAGCCACTGCCTCAATGTAATTATTTCATTGAGGCGGTGTCTAGAATGGTTACATCTCTAGAAAGTTGTCTTATGCCGTATTTCATTATTTTGTCTCATCTCTGGTAACCTCATTGAGCTGGTAGCTGGAACTGTTAACCACACTGGAAATGTGTCTTGTAAACAATCAACCTGTCACTTCACAGCCATCCACATACCCATCTGAACCTCTAATAAATCTTCTGTGCATGTTTCAGCTTACTCAGTATGTGTTCAATTACTTGCTATCATTCTTGGCATCTTGACACGTTGCTTATACCTCCGTGTCCCTGCAAGTTTCTTAATGTTGTCTGTAGTGCGGTTTATGCAAATTGTATGTAACAATTAATTCACTGTTATAGCACAATGCTGGACGTAGTCTAGAGGTAGAATGTCTGTGGTTGTATGGGTCGAGGGATCGATCCTCCACAGTGCAAAACATTTTATGGGCTATTTTCCGTTCCAGCCAGTGGTACACAACTGGTTTATGAAATTATGTGGTGTGTACTATACTGTCTATGGGATAATGCACGATTCCTGACTTTCTTTATATAGCTCTGTTATATTGCCATGCATCAAACATCTTATATTAGCTACACTCGGGTTATATATTAAAAAAGATAATGTTTGTTTGTTTAGCGACATGGATTTCAGACATGCAGAAGAAACGCGCTGTCACCGTATCAACTTCTCTTACCGAATAACAGCAAGGGATCTTTTTATGTGCAATTTCCCATAGACAGGATAGCGCACTGTCACAGTATTGCCTTAAACATACAAGTCATGGATCACTGGTTGGAACAGAAAATAACCCAACTGTTTCACTGAGGAGGGTCGCGAACCTCAGTCGAATGCTCTTGCTCTGAGCTACATTGCACTCTATTTTGTGTTCAAAGCTTAAGCACTACAAGATTGTCTCGCTCTTCTATTTTGGCAATTTGTATTTTCACTTGAGTCTGAGTATCTCCAAACTTAATTTCATCTCAACAACTTAGTGTTTTGTCTCGCCCTTTTATTTTGGCACAAATTCAGTTCGTATTTTCACTTGAGTCAGAGAATCTCCAAACTTAATTTCATCTCAACAACTTAGTATTTTGTCTCGCCATTTTATTTTGGCACAAATTCAGTTTGTATTTTCACTTGAATCAGAGAATCTCCAAACTTAATTTCATCTCAACAACTTAGTGTTTTGACCCTGTTCTCCCCATCTGCACCCTTCTCATATCTATCATATCTGTCAAGAAAAGCTTGAAATATTTTCACCAGTTACCACATATCCTAGGTTTTGTGTTTTTGAACAGATCTTACTATAATAATGTGGATATACATGTATATTGATAATACATTTATTATGTAAATATTTATCTAGACTTAAAAATACATGTAGCTTACAAACATTTTGCACATCCTTTCTTTGTTTGTTTTCCCATCATTCCTCCACCTCCTCCACGTCCCACCTTGTCTTCAAACTGCTTCAGCAGTTAATAAGTTTTACGGATGAGACAATAAACTTTCTAGTTTATTAGTGCTTTGGTATGATATAACCCAAAGGTCATAACCTCAAATATAACATTTCCACAAATTTTCTTTTATTCATCTTTAAAAAAACAACCAGTAAGTGTTGCAGTGTTGGTATACAATGCATTATTCTGACTGGTTCTGTCTGGATGGAATTTCCCTTTGGCTCAATCAGATTCTCACAAACGAACACAAGAATATTTAATACTGTGTTAAAGCTGGTCAGAACTTGTAAAAGCTCGACAGTGTGTGCCTCCCAGCTCCAGGCCCAGCTTTGTTTGAGGGAAAGGATTTAAACAAGCTACCATTGTTCTACCAACTGAACTACATGTACAAGCAAATTCCTTCTAGCCAAAGCCAGTGGGGACACTATATACACCAACACTACTACACTATACATACCGGCCTCTGTAGTACAGTGGTTAATACATTGGGCTTAAGACTTGTAGGTACATGTATTATGTTTGTGGCTTATGGGATTTTTAATCTCAGTACCGACCCCAATCAAGAGTGAGTGCTCCACAAGGCTCAGTGGGTAGGTGTCCACATCTGGTTTAACAAAGGCCTTTGCATGTATTGTCCTAACTGTGGGAAAGTACCCCTTGCTACTTATCAAATAGGAGTAGCATGTTTCCTCTCATATTAAGACTAACTTCTGCCCTGTGACCATGATAGACATGCTTGAACCTTAATTGAATATAAATATATAAGTAAATTATAACTAACTAACTTATATATGTATGTCTTTTCCTACATCAGTTGACCTCAGCAAGGTACACATATTTATGATGTTTACATATAAATTTGCAAAACCAACACAAATTTAAAACATTATGTTATTAAATACCATTGTGCAGTTAACAACAATACACTATATACACAAACACCTGCAATATGTCTTTAAAAATTGATATTTTTCATTTTGTCATTGATGAACTGTCTTTTGTAATTTAATCAACAGAAAGACACAGAGTTCTTTTATCACACAATTCTGCATGACCGCCTCAACTTTAACGTTCAATATCACCAGCACTGGGGAACTATGACACTGGTACCTATCGTGTACTATCATATCACATTCATGAATGTTTTGTCTCTGTAGCAGAATGCTCACGCTATTGAACGTACGGCAGGACAGAAACATTCTGCATTGATCAACCCGTTACAATGTAGACTGGATGCGAGTTTGTAGAAGTACTCGTGTGTTCAGGGTATACTTATTCCACACTCATACCAAGTAGGAGTCTGCATCATAAACGTCAGGCAGGACAGAAAAATTCTGCATTGATCAACCAGTTAGAATGTTAGACTGGATGCGAGTTTGTAGAATTACTCGTGTGTTCAGGGTATACTTATTCCACACTCGTACCAAGTCGGGGTCTGCATCATAAACGTCAGGAGTGCAGCTTTTGGTTCCTCACTCCAATCACTTCGTGCAAAGCCTGTAAGGAAAGATATGATTAATATCATTCTAGGTGTTACACACTTGTTTTTTTTCACAAAATATTAATATTACATGTTAATAATTATGCAAAATAACAACAGATGAGTTGGATTTATTTGAATAAAAGGTGTCTTCATTGTTCCATTTTTGACATTAGGGCGATCCCAAAGTATTTGTCCCACCCGCAAAGAAATTTTTTCCCCATAATTTTTGTTAGTTAAGACAAACATTATGTTGACTGTTGTCAGATAATTCAACTGTAAGGAATTTCAATTTGCAGTACAAAACAATTGATGAAATATGATAATATTTACATTTATTTACATAACAAAGAGAAAGAAATCGTTGCGGACGGGAAAAATACCTTGGAATCGCCCATTACTGTTGTACCAATTATTTACATTCTAAATTTTGTTTTTGCTGACTTGAGCAAAATTGTTGTCATGCATGCTGAGTTAACTTAACAATGATATTTATGTCTTGTATGCACATCAGTTGCCACAAGACATTTGCTGGCATTGGACAATAAACGATACATTATGAGTGATGTGAAAAGGATCAGCAAACCAACCATAAAATAAAATGTGTTTTCCCATGATAAACAAAACTCAATACCGGTATATGATTTTAATAGGCCTACATGTTTCACAATCACAGTGATTTTGCCGACCATCAACACCATTTATGTGGGCGTATAATTATACTGTAGCCTCACTCAAGTATGTAGAAGGGGAGAGGTCATCCGTCTCAACATTATGCAATCATATAGCAATTCTTTATTTTTAAATGGATAATTCCAGGTTTGCTAAATCATATATTGTTGTAGCTTGCGGCATGCCTGAACCATGGTACTACTGGTCCACATTCAGTCTGAGTGTTCCAAGTAACGCCTATATTGATGTTACCGCTCATGATATCACAAAATTTCTAAAAGTATCATGTTACCATCTGTCTGCAAACATTTGTACAAAAAGGCTGCAGCCTTGCAGTAGTATACAGGAACCTGTTTCACAAAACATCGTAAACATAGTTTACGTGTAGTTGTGGACGTAGACGTAAATATCTAACTAAAAGTGTTTCCCAAAATATAATTAAACATAAATGTCTCCAAGAATGAATAGCATCCTCGGGTAATATGTCTCAAATTACCAAAAACCCATGATGTCTCAGCTACTAATCATAGTTGTATCACTAACCGTTAGCAATAAAAATGTCTCTACTTACGTTTACGTTCATAACTAGACTTAAGCTACGTTTACAATGTTTTATGAAACAGGAAATTTACAGTAAACTTAATTAAAAAAAATTATTAAATGTTTATCAACAAATAATGTCAATAAGGTATTGTTAAAAGTATGTTACAGTTGAAAATCCTCATTCTGTACAGTAAACTTCTGTTATATCGAACATGAAGGGACAGATAACAGTAGTTGTATAGCAGTAAATCATTATTGGAAGTATTGACTAAGTACGTTCTTTATAACTGTTAAAGGGGGATGGTCATAGTTGGCATAGGCTCATTTCGCTAGTTTGACATATTTGTGAAGAACAACTCCCAATTTATTGTAAAAATAAATTTAACATTGTTTTTTCACAAAGTTATACCAAAAGCAAAAATCCATCAAGATTAAAAATATCATAATTATGTTAGATCTGAGCGTTCATTAAAATTAGTCTAAAAATAAATCAGTTGATAACTACACAACAATGTACATCACAGGTTCAATATGGTGGACAACAAAGTTGGAAGAAAAAATGTGTTCGTGATTTGAACTCCAAGAATGATAACGTTGACCATTTTCCGTCTACTAGACGAAAAAGGATTTCCATTATTTTGTACTACATGTACTACCGGTAACTGACATTATTTGATTGTAATATTGTGTGTGCTTCTAGCTTAAGGTGCACACTATGTATTATGACATATAAATCAATAAACATTTTTGGAAGAAATGCCATTTTGGCAACTATGACCCCTTTAAATAACAATATTTATTTTTTTTAAATTTATTTCGATAAAGGGTAGAGGCACAGGGTGGGATTGGTCACTAGGCTATCATGCCCATATTAAGACAATCTCCCTAATAATTATACAATGAACAGATAATAAAACAACATGACACATGCAATCATTAGCCATTATTAGCTTTTGTTATAAACAATGTTGTTAAAATGAGTGAGTAACAAAATAAATACATTACCTTCTACACTTTTCATCGATATTTTCGGTTTACTGACATGTATTGGTATTTTTGTCCTTCCACCAATAAACTCACAGTGATCCTCTCCAATGCCAATAGAGTCTCCAATATTTACAAACTTGTCCTCGATACTCTGTGCGAGCAGAATCTTGTAGCGTTCGTGGGTACACAGTACCACACCGACTAATCTGCCTACTCTGTACTGAGTTTTCTTTATGTATTGTTTGCCAAAGCAATCCGTCTGAGATGTGTCGTATAAGAAGTTATATTCCACCCACGAATCAGTGGAACTGAGTTTCATTTCGAGCTGCATACTCGACAGCAAGTATATTGTCTCGTTGTTTTTCAACTGTAGTCTGTGGTTTTCGTTTGATAAGTTTTTGTGCACCTGCTTCAATCTTGAGTTCTGCTGTTGCAGTCTGTCAGTCTTAGACTTAATAGATTCAATGTCTTGTGTCATTTTGTTATTTTTGCTTTTTACACGCCTCTCAAGATCAGTGTGGTCAAGCTGGAGAATAACGTAATTATCGTCAAGATTGCGTAGTGTTGCATTAATTAGCTGTAGTTGTCTTTGAAGCCTTGTGTTATAGTCGTGCATTGTTTGACTGGATTTTGATGTGACATTTTGAAACATTAGTTCAATCACTTCTTGAAAATGGTTTGATTCCCTTGTTAGTCTTTCCTTCATCTCAAAGTAACCAACTTTACTTTCATTGCGATAATGTTGCACGGTTTCCTGAAATATTCTATACAGCTTGTCCAATCTTTTGAGTTTTTTGCTATGTTCATCCATCTTTTGTATATCTTCATTCTTGTTGAATGCTAATAAACTCATATTTTCTTTTAATTCATCCACAGTACTTTGTACATGTTGTAACAGTTCAGCCTTGCTGAAGAATTCTTGCATACCTTGTGTTATGGACGATACTTCTAGCTTCACACCTTCAAGTTTTTCTTCCACATCTTTAATATCAACTGAGTGACTTTCTGCCAAATCTCCCAATTCCTTGTCTTGGCTGTCTAAGGAGTTGCCCAGCAATTCCGTTTGTTTTTTCATCAAACTCGCTACTTCATCCATTTGTGCATGAAGCATTTTTGTGACTTCACCCTTCACAAGTTCCTCTATTTCCTGAGTGAAACGGTCTGAATAGATTGCATTCTGCACAGATTGATCACTTTGCTTCACGTTGTGATAGTCATGTTTTTCATCCTCAGTCTTAGAAATCCTACCATTAGGAACTTGAGTCATCTCATTCAATGTCTTGTCCTCCAGGTTATTTGTACCAGATGGTCTATCATCTCCACCTTCTATTGGACTCGTGACATCCTTGCTGATGGTGTATACGTGACTAGTATTTTGACTGGTCGTCACATTCTGTTTGTGTATGTTTGTACTATTTTCTACATATGAAGTATCAGAGGTGGTAATATTTTCACTATCTTCGTTTTCATTATTGAAATTTGTTTTTCTTGTAGCTTGATGTACAGTTATGTTTGTGATAATTGTTCTAACCTTTGATGCTATATCATCTCCAGTACTGTCCACTTTGTTACGAATTTTGTCAAAATCATTCCAAAGTTCACTTGATTTGCTGCTTGGTTTGGTTTCAGCGTACCTATTTGTTTTTGAATCTTCACCAGAACTTGATCCTGAATATGATTGATCATTGCGTGGTATCATATTCAACAGATCATAATCAGTTGTGTCACTTCGTATTGTGTTGTCAAATTCTTGTGTGAAATTCTCTAAATATTTTTCAACTTCCGCCCTAACAAAAGGTTTAATAACTTCCACCATATCTTTGTGGTAAACTGTCTCTTTTCTGCTTTCATATTTGTCATGTGTGTGTTTTGAATAGCCGTTCTTTGTCTTAAGTAATAAACCTTGACGTTCTTCTAACTTAATTTCAAGATTTTCAAGTTTTTTCTCTAAAATGTGGTAATTTTCTTTAGCATCAAAACCACCTATTTTTTCTTCTAAAGCTTGAATCTTGTTGTAATTCAACATTCTTTCTTTTTCCAACTGGTTTTGTAGATCGACTACTTGTTGCTTGTATACATGCACTTTTGTTTCTATCGAATTCAAGTGTCGCTTCACTTTAGTGTCCATATCACAAGAACTTTTCATTTTTTCTCTGGGAACAATAAAACTAAGAACACAGTTTTCTTCCTTGTTAACCACTGCTGCTGATAGCGCAAGTGACAAACTTTCGTCATTAAACAACAGAATTATGATGTAAAATATTCCATATCTGAATTCCATTTTGAAAATATCACACTCACAAAACCTGATTCTGTTTCATCCAGTGTTGTCTCAAATGGAGAATATATGTTGATTCACTCTTGACACCAAGCAATGTTTTTTCATCAGAAAACAATTGACTCCAGTTTCCTGTTTATAATGTATATGTTTTCTGCACTTAGAAGCACTTGGCAGCTTTTAATAAGGTTACTTCAACGTATTTTGACCAAAATAATTCACCACCATTATATGTTGTTTACTGATTATTCTATCTCTCCCATACCAAAATTATTATGCTGTTTTTCTTTACTCTGTTCTGTGCTATAAAAATCTGTTGAACTTCACTAGAAATTCTTTCTTATGATGATGATCTCAAGACATCTCTATCTCCCAGTTTTGATCAGCAACAACCAACTTTGTAAAAACATTATTTCCATAGTTCTGAGAGTAGAAAGCATAGATTCATAATACAAACGTACTTGCATGTTTGTTTGAATTCACTTCTTTCACACCGGCCAACATGAGAAAGAAATACTGACAGCGATATGTGTTTCCTAGCTTACAATTGCAAGCCAAAGATTGGTTCCCTCTCTCTGTTCAGAGCCAAACTACATTTGGCAGAATGCTTTCTTTCTTCAAGTTTTATTTGCTATGTGACCCAGTATGTTCTTTGATGTAGATTACTGCAAAAGATATTAAAGAAATGTATTGGAGATTACTGCAAAATATGTTTTAGAAATATAAAACTGAATATTTAAAACTTTTAATGTGTCTGCTTGTTATATTGTTATTATTAGCAACTTTTAGATATTATTTCAAATTTGATTACAAAACAAATTATTGAAGTCTGATTTATTTTCAACTTATATATTAAGAGAATAGATCATTTGTAAACCAATGGGATGAGGTTTAGATTAGAAAAATGAGACATTGACAAAAACATCTTATTATCCATATAGTTAAGCATAAACGAGTTCGTAAATTCCATACGAAGCACACGTGTAACAAAGATATCTTTATTACACACTTGTGACGTCATACGCGCTTATAACGTTACAGTGTGTTGACTGCAGTTTTGTTTGT
>JAULBR010114164.1:0-10027 GCA_032355825.1 Melanodrymia aurantiaca
AAATTTTTCTTAGAGTAAATTTTGAAATATAAAGCTCCCCTCCACACCCCCCCCCCCTTCCCCCACCCAAAAAAATGGGTTTCAGGGTTTGTTGGTTTTTTCTTTTTTTACCCATTTTCGGAAAAGGATCCCTAGAAAAATGGTCCAAATTATACTCTCAAAGCAGATTTAGCAATGGTTTTAATTTTTTACATTATTATTTTGCCTGGTTTTTTATTCTATCGATGAAAGTTAAAAGATGATTAATTGCCAGTTTAATGAGGAGATAACTCCTCTGAGACAAAACGACCACAACGTACCATCGTCGTCCATAATGGTGATGATAGTTTTAGATAGTCCTATCTTGGCTCCCTCAGAAACGCTTGTTATCACCACCGCAAAGTGTTCATCCTTTTCAAATTTCTGATCAAAACAAAATTTACATTTTAAAATTATAACATTTCTGCTCAGTGGTGTAATAATGGTATTTATATCAACTTTCCTCATCTTTTTTAGCGATGAAGAACGCTTCACTTTTATTTTTGCTTTAATTATATTTTTATGGCAGCCCGTGAAGAAAATTCTGTTCTTCTAAGCACTTTTTAGATGTTTCCTAGAACATTATTGCCACTGTACTCTTCTAGGCATGTCTTAGTTTTACAATGTTCATTTTTCATCCAAAAGTTAAATATAATTATGACTCAAAGTTTTTGAAATTTTCATGATAATGTTCATTATAAGGACACCACTTTTTATTATTTAAAACTAATTTCACCTTTCAAACTCAAAACGATAATAAAGCGTCAGACAGGTCAAAGTAAGGTATTGCATCAGACATCATCTGTGTCAATGATGCGTGATATCATGAAACAGCCTCTGAATGTCTACCATAAAAACTTTTGAATCTTTTGATCTGTCCATGGATGGTATAACCCTGACAAAACAACTTCTGAGCCAGGAAGACATGGGCGTTGCTTAAAATCGACATATAATGAACAAGCCATATGCTGGAGTGGATGGAATGTTGTTTTTTTGGGGCATTAAAATACCTTATCATCGGTAATCTCAATATCTATGTATTTTGTTGTTTGTCCGTTCTCGAAAACCAGCTTGCCAGCGCCTCCCTGATAGTCCTTGCCACTGTACGCCGTCATGTCCTTGGTTGTCCAGTTGACCCACGCGCGCCCGTCTGCACCTTGTGTTCTCTCAACAGCAATCATCGCTTTTCCCGCACTTTCCTTGAACACGAAGCTCGGTTTGCTAAATCCAAAAGTCCCAGGATCTGGAATAAATAAGTGAATAGTTAAAAATACATAACTGATAGTTTTTATGTACTGTAATTCAGGAAATTAATACGGTCAGAATATCATTGCAAAAATTGTATTTAGAGTTAGCTCACGATAATATAACTACCCGGTACTCTGATCTCCAAACATAGAAATGTGATTAGCTAACCAAGAGTTATTTTTGGGAAAGTATTATCTGTCAGTACAAACCTATCACAGAACAAGTATACCTGTCAATAACAATCACTACCGGTCAGTGACTGGTCAATAACAATCACTATCGGTCAATAACAATCACTACTGGTCAATAACAATCACTACCAGTCAATAACAATCACTACCAGTCAATAACAGTCACTAGCAGTCAGTAACAATCACTACCGGTCAATCACAACCACTACCAGTCATTGACAATCACTACTGGTCAATCACAATCACTACCAGTCATTGACAATCACTATCGGTCAATAACAATCAAACATTTACCATCATCATCCAGGATGGTCACCTGACAAATTTGTCGCTTGCCGATTTTGGCCCCCGATTTTACATCAACTGAAGCTTTGACAAAGAACACTTCATCTGGTTCCCATTGGTTGTCGTCAATGATTTCAATTTGAACCAGTTTGGAAGTCTGGTGACGTTCAAAAACAATAATGTCCTTGATAGGCTTGTAGTCACTCCCTGCTTCTGCTGTGCCATCAAATGTTTCAACTCTGAAAAGCCAAACCAAATTTACAAAGATAAATTGAGTTTATTTGTTTAAAGGGGTACTCAGATAAGGACTTTCGACCGCTACATACGTTGTACAACAATACCTTACTGGCATTACTGCAGCATAACAACGATTATATTACTATTTTTGTACGATAGAATGAAAAAATATCAAGCGTATGGTATATCGTAGGCCACATGATCGGTACCAGTCACATTGTTCCAGAGCGCTCACCCTATTGAAAGTAAGGCAGTTCTCCATTTTCAATGTGGTCACATGCCTTGTGTTCAATATGGCAAGCTGTTGTGAACGCTCGCTAGACCGGTGTGTGCATCTAACATTAAATGAATGTGATATGATAGTACACGATTGTTTGCGAGCGCTCACACTATTGATACAAATAGTTTGAGAATTGGGACATCACCCTTACATTCAATAGTGCGAGCGTTCTGCTATCGAGACAAAATGTTTTGTCACCGGTGTTTGCATCTAATATGAATGAAAGTGATATGATAGTACACAATCGGTACCAGTCAGATACTGATAGTTTCAAGGGGCTCGCCCTATTGAATGTAAGGTAGATCTCTATTAGCAGTACAACAGAGATATGCAATAGTAGTGGTCACTAGCTGGTTTGAAAGGGAGATTCTTGTCTAATGTTCGCATAAATATCACATTCATACCATGTACGATTTTCATTTCCAATTGATAACTGTGCTCATAGTGTTTACCTTACGAGAACTCTGTTGGCTCGGTTCCCATGGCGACACAAGACAAGTTTGACTCTTCCAACCGACTCCCGGATAGCAATGGTCGCTGCGTCCCACTCAATGACAGCTTTTGGACGATGCCCAGACATATTTGCAAGAGATGTTGTTGACCCAATTCCCTCGCCATGCATTAGTTCATCCATAAGCTGTCACAAATAAATTAATTAATAGGGAACATTTCTCCAACAGAGGGCACCGTATGCAACAACCGTCAGGAAGTGTCCATGATGTAATACTGAGAAATCTTATATTTTCGTGGGCTTAAATTTTCATGGTTTTACTAAAAAAAAAGACACATTTTGTTGGGTACTTGAATTCATTGAGTATTGCTTTTTATTGTTGGTAATAACATTTGGTTATACATATATTATATTTTCGTTGTGTTCTTAAATTACATGAAAATTAGACCACCATTAGAATTATGAAAAAAACAGGAGACTCCTGTAAAAAAACAGGATGTTTGACATGTCTGCCTAAACACACCTATACAGTGAAACCTGCTTGAGCGGCCACCAGTATTAAGCAGCTACATGTCTTAAAGGGTCACTATAATATTCTCCCAAATCATCAATCTTAGTGCATTACAGCCTGTATTAAGCAGCGACCTGTCTTAAGAGGCCACTTTTTGCTACTCCCTTACGTGGCCGCTTAAGACAGGTTTCACTGTACGTTGTTTTGCCTCACTAAGCACCTGTTTCTGGTGTTCGTTGACATGCGGTACGAGTCGGTTGCCGCCGGTGAGGGCTCTGATGGCGTTCACTCGGTACCAGGCCTTGTTGTGTGGTACGTGGTGCGAAACCAACGCGGCAGCGATCCTCGCTTCATCTTGCTCATTCACTGTCGGATCCTTGCTCAATTTCTAAATGAAAAAAAACCCGGAAAACATTTTTATTTAATCCCAAAAGTTATATGTAGATGATGTCTATTGTGCCAACCATGTTGTATCTAGACTACATGTTTACTTCGTGTCACAACTTTTGTAGTATGTTTTTCGTAGATAACCTTAGTTTCGTTTAATGTACAGAAAAAAGGTAAACATTTTTGGAAATTAAAAAAATGTCCTATTTTTGTGTCCAAATTTTATAACTTCAGGTTAACAAATATAAATATTTCAATACAAATACAATGTACATACAAAAAATCCATCGTCCACCATTGACATGGTGGAAAGAGAAGAAATAAATGTTAGGCTTAAAAATAATGAGTGTATTTCCGGTTTCCTGACCGTCGCTAATTTCTCACCTATACATACTCATTTTTTTCAAGGATAAAACCTGAGAAACACATTTTATTTTTTAGGCCTTATAATGTATTTTATAAAACATATATTGGATGTGAATATACATATACTTAGACACTACTAACCTAGTAGTCATATTAATTTTAGAGTCACTGTGAAATAATTAAGCAAATTATGCTTTCAGTGTACAAAAATGTGTATACATGTACATACTTATTGAAGTATCCTACCTTGATAAGGTCAACAACAAAAGCTTGTGAGGCATGGTCAGGATTATCATGGTCAAATGTATCTAAAAATATAGAAAAAAATAAGGTGTAGTGGTTAACACTTCGGTTCTGGGTTCGAATCCCACTTGAGGCTATGGGATGATTAAATTATTAATAGCAGTATTGCATCGAAACGTGAGTACTTTGAAGGTCTTACACTGAACAGTGTCCCACAACTGGTATAACAAAGGCTGTGGTACCTGCTATCATCTCTGTAGGAGAGTGCATATAAAAGATGCCTTGCTGTTTAGTAATAAGCAGGTGGAATCTCACATACTAACACTAATTTCTGTCCTGGGTAGGCAGTCAAGGCAGCTGAACTGCTTGCCCAGGACAAACATGCTTGACTATCACTCCCCCCACCCCCACCCCCTAGATACCCAGTTTCCTCTGAGCCATAATATGCTGTACACAGATCACTACTCATTAACTATTTATTGCTATGGCCGTGTAAGTAAAAATTTCCCCAATACCCAAAAATGTTTTAAAAGCATCACATTAAGTCTAATTGTCTAGAAAAAAACCCATTTGGCTTTCGAAGTTCCATGTTTCCCGAAAAAGAACCCTCTTCCCGCAGATAATTTTAAACATCGTACATTCTTTCACTATCGTGACATTTGTAAAGTGAACAATTTTACGTGCTTTTATCCACCAAAGGTTCAAGCACCCCGGCCCTGGGCGTGGTCTGCCATATGTAAAGCTATATTTGTGAACACAGTCAGTCAGTCACATTGACTTACTTAAGGTGCCTTTATCCAATGAAGGTTTAGACACCCCCGCCGTGGGTACGGGCCGCCATCAAAGGCCGGAACCCGGTGCGGAGGCTGTACCCATGGCGAGTGTTGTGAACACATGTAGTACCGTACTTATATATTGCATACAATCAGGTGTTGACCAACCAATCATTATGATGATCATCACTATGGTAACCAAACAACAGACACACCTGGACCAGAGAGCACATACACAATTACAGATGTCATTGAGTATTGCACAAATGTAAATATTGAATCAATCAAGATCCATAAACGTTTACTACTAGACCCACAATGCATTGCATTTATCTTCTTTGTGCCACAAGTCAAGAGTAGGGGGAGACTGGGACACAAAGATAAAGTTTGGTTAATGACACCACTGGAACACATTGATTATTAATCAGAGGTTATTGGATGTCAAACATACGGTTAAAGAACGACACTTCAATGACTTGGTCACAGAGGAAACCTGCTGCGGCCACATAAGTTACTCTTCTTTGAATAATAGTAAGTGATCTTTTATGTGCACTTTCCCACAGACAGGATAGCACACACCATTGCCTTTGGCAGACCAGTTATGGATCACCCACATAACCCAAACGGTCCATTAAGGAGTAATCTGTTGACCTATCGAACCTTACGCAAACGCCGTAACATTGCAGGCTTGCACTGAGCTAAACCCAGCTCCTAGCTCGTGACAAATGAAAAATATGTCATTTGGCCAAGTTGGGACTTAAACTTGATAATACAGGGTAGCTCATTTAATATCCACTATTTATGAATGTGTTCAAGAGCAAATAAAAATGAGTGACTCGAGCAACAACTATATTATATTAGAGTTGGAAAAATAGAGTACATGTGTACATAGAAGATAAAAAAAAGGGTTACACAAAACAACTGTATTGTGCGAATGACGTGCGAATGAAACGATCATTCCCACAATTTTTACAGACGTGCTGAATGCTCGTTAATAAAAGAGTTCGGCTGACCAATGTGCATATATAGATCCACTGCTTGCACTTGAATTCACATGGAATTGAGAATGATATGGCCCAATGCTCAAGGGAGTGTAAACACAGGTAAACATACCTGATTAATTTCTTAGCCACACTGCCTGTAATTCGGTCGAGTGTGATTTGTATTAATCATTAATCTCTTCAAATACATGAAAGCTATTTTGAGGTGGCAGACAAGTTGGGTTGCCTGTGATCATCAGATGTATTTATTATGTACTCTAAACATAGATACCCGCCTAGTTCTGGAAGCTATCAACATACACTTGATGTTTATGGCAACACGCACACCTCAGTACAAATACCATACACAAACTGAGCTTAATTATACATGTATTATTTATGTTTTCATTAGGTGATAAAAAAATAGGTTTGTTTACAGTTTCGTGTTGAAAAAATGGGGTCCATATTTAATTCTCTTTATTAAATTTTAGTCACCTAATGAAAACATAGATTTTATATGCCACACTGGACACAGCCTTCAAACTATCAACACATTTGATTAACATTGTATTAATGCAAAACACAACTAAAATTAATGTAATTTAGTTAATGAAAAACAAATAAAATTACTGACTTCATAAACAGTAACGGATATATTTCTGCTATTTAGATGAATATTGTTCACATGTGAGTTTTTTTTAACGTCCATAAATTTTATATTTGGCAATTCAAATAAATTTAGTTAAAAATATATCTATTGAAGAAAGCTATTCATCAATCTACCTAATACATGTACTAATACCGAACTATACAGAATAGAAGGTGTCACGTACTTCGTCATGGATGTCAAAGGCTATTACTAGTATTCCATACTATTGAAACATGTAAAAGAAATACATGCATATTTTTTTTTTTTTATTATTTTTTTTTAATTCTTTCCTTTTTGTGGCAAGTGATTTGCTGCTCACCTAAAACAATTAAGGGTAGAAAATACCAAATAATAAAGTTCCAAGTCATAGTTTAAGGTGCATCCAACTTTTAATGGCGCACTTAATGATGCCTGTCCTGCAATTGGTAATGTAATTAAGTAACTGGAATTTTTGTTATAAAATGCAGTTTTATCTGGCCAGTAAATGCATGTAATTTTATTTCATTTGGTACCACTTTAGCAAGTAGTCTTGCTTGAGAAATGTATGGGGTACCTGCTAAAATTAGTTTGTGATTTTTTTGCGAAAAACAGGGGTTCCCATATAAATATCTAAAACATAGAAATGAGCTGGACACTTTGAGGTCTCATTTTCTTAGCTTAATTTTATGTGTGAGGTGTTGTATAGTAGTTATATTTATGGTGCACATATTGATTGATTTTATTTGGTATAATTAATGCACCCTTCTGGTGTTTGTTGAGGCGAAGACGAGCGATTGCTAGCCTTTCCTGATAAAGTTTTATAGAAGAAAAAATGTAATGTCAACATACCCAATCCAAACATTGTGAGATCATCATGTTGTTTCTTTTTCTTGTTAAAAAAATCCTTATCAGCAATGTAGGCAGTTAGAATCAAAACTGGGAACAGTAGCAACGTAACAAATGCCTCCCAGAGATCAATATAGTCAGGTGTGATGAGGACGAGAATTATTATCAACCACACGTACGCAAAAATACAAAATATGCTAGTCACAACAAACACCTTCATGTACTTCACCGTTTTCTTTTTACCATCGGGAATTGCAAGTATACACACGCCCGTAATGCACAACAAATTGAATGACGCTGACCCAACAATGGTGCTCGGTCCAAGCTCTCCCGCTTTGAAACCATTTCCGATGATTTCGATGCATGATAGCAGGATTTCAGGAGCGCTCGAACCAAGAGCCATAAGTGTCAAATTGGCAACCGTGTCATTCCAAACTTTGATCTGAATGTCTCGATATCCAGTAGGAGACTTGCTGTCTGGAAGGCGAATGGGGCGGGTTCGGCTAGTGATCGTTTCGATAGCTCGCATGAAGACATCGGCCACTATGGAGACAGCCATGAAGCTCCAGAGCAGACCAATTAGGTAGACCGCAGCACGAATACCAACTGACCATGTGTATTCGTTGACAAGCGGCAACAACAGCCCCACATCGGAGCACTGGTAAGAACTGACGTCACACGTTGAGCCGTTTATTGACATCTTGGAAGCTTTGATTTATTGTCTTCACACCTTTTGGAAAAAGAAAAAGAAAAATACTATTATCTATGCATACATTCCTTTATTCTACTGTTATACATTAACAACAATAATATTAAAGCCAAACTTTATTTCATATAGAAAGCTCCATTTAGGTGGGTTTACAGATAATATGACTCCTGTTTAGGCCAAAACAATACTAGGTTTTTAAAAATTTTATGACGAAAACAAATAGGATAGGTGAACACTTTTTTTTTTAACAAAAGTGTAGGGTCGGCAGGGGTAAACCATAAACAAACATATTTTTTATTGTTGGCCTTGGCAATACTTCGCATTCCTAGATATTCACTTCAATCTTACCCAAAGTCTGTTTTAATACAAATACCGAAACCCTTCTCTATAACAGAATGTTGTGTTTAAATGTTATGCAGATAAACCTATTTTTTTTATTAATAGGTTCATCATAAAACAAAATAATTATTAAAATTTTATAGTCTTGAAATTCTCAAATGTGTTGCAATTATTTCAATGTACTGTACATAATTAAATTGTATAAATGTCCTGAAATTGCAAAAACATCTTAAAATGATTTAAAATTCATTTCAGATAATAAAAATAAATGTTAACAATAAATTAAATAAAGTCCACAAATTGATAAATTTACATCATGTGTTAAATTATTTGAATATTTATAATTATCATATTCTAAGCTTTAGATTTATAATAAAAACTGAATCATTCAATGTTTGATAACAATATCATAGTTCTGAAAATATGACAAAATATTCCAAAATTATTTGAATAATATTATAGTATTTTAAACATTAATGCTAACATTCATTACCAAACAATAGTTAATAATTTTATTAATTATAAATGTGATGAAATTAAAAATTAGTTTAATTTAAGATCTATGTTTAAATTAATACACACTATTTACAACGTATTGTTTAATGAACAGAAAACAAACAGACGGCCGACGCACGGTACGGTAATTAAATCCAAAATAAAATAGACGTAAACTTATCTATTAATTAATGTATAAAAATCTTACCTATAATTATATTTTCGTCTGCTATGAAGCCGTTTAATTCCAGTAGGCTACACTGCTTCCGCGTTGTTTTGTTTCAGCATTGACATTGGCATTGACAACTCATGCGGTTCACTATCAACATGTAGGCAACGATCTGCGTGTTTGTGTGGTTACTACCAAACACCAATGCTGCTGCATATATGGCTGCACTGAATAGGGCGGGAAATTATTAACAAAGTCAATTAGACCACACATTCATTCATGATTGCGTCAAAGACGATCACGCCGAGATCAAACGTAGACGCTTGAGTCATATTAAACATAGTTACAACTTACATACACAAGAAAATAATATTAAAATTATGTTATTCCGGATTCTCAAATATTAGCTAATTAATCAGTGCATTCCCTACTGCGATATCAAGAAATATACTATTACGTATGTAAATTGTATATAAATCTGAACTTGGTACGAACATCCTCCCACTAACAGAGAGACGCAGCATTTTGGCAAATTACGTGCGCTTACGTCATCGATGTGCTTACGTCATTGAAATCGCCGTATCACGTGACACACTGAGCACTCAAGGGGACATCACAACATTTATGAACGAGCGAGACCCATGACATTAGAATCCACTCTCTCTTCGTACACGTAGATTTAAACACTTTTCACGATACCAGATAGGAAAGGCATCGATGCTGATAACCACGTATAGGCATCGCAGTGATTCCGTCCAATCGACCTTTTGTTTTGGCATGGGCGTCGATCGGTGGGGGATAGGGTGGGGGGGGGGATAGGGTGGGGGGGACACTCTATCTATAAATGTCCTCCCCCCCCCCCCCGGGGTGG